>JAANDG010000530.1:0-103071 GCA_036852015.1 Pelodera strongyloides
GAGGAGGAGTTCAAGAATTGGTTGGTCTGGTTAGGTCGGCTAATTATAGGAGGCGATCGGGGGCTAATCACTGGTTTAGATCTCCTCTGATGCCCCCTGAGTAGCCGAGAAGGTACTAAACGAGTGATCGCACCCCCAGATCACCTTGAGAATCACTCATAAATAGGGGGAGATGAGATAACTAGACGAGGGCGAAACCACAACATTCCCTGGATACCTACGCCAAAACTGGTTTAGACCTTTAGACGGTTGGAGATTATCTGGGTGGAACCAGCAAAAGAACATTCGTAAAATAGTAATAGTAGAATCAGCGTTGAACTGAATAAACAAGTGTAAAAGACAGATTCAAGATTATTTACATTTAAGGAAAACTTTAGCAAAAGTTCCTGTAACTTATGGGAAAACAGTGTGCGCGAAAAGCGTCCCTATGTGATTATTGTTTGCTATATAAAGTGAATCGCTCACTATAAACTTTTCGCAAACTCTCATTGCCAATGGTCGTAAAAAAAAGAGTGGAAGGTGGCAAGTTTAGTCATAAAAACTACTGTAGCATCTCCGTTTCGCCTAAGAGTTGCGCACTTTCGAGAAACGGAAAGGAATAGGTAAAGGTAAAAAATGAAGGTCGTATATCAAAGTAGGATGGAAGGACAGTAAGAGCACAAAACGAACAATATCAACAACAAGTAAAAAGTCGAACTGAAAGCAAGGATGCGCAAAAAAACCAACCGAAACTTCGACGTTATGAATACTGTGGTGGCTGCTGGTTCCATTTGACGTAAAGAGTCCCGAATCCTGTGACTTGAACCCAGGGCGATCGTTTTGCTGCAATTTTAATAATTAGAAAAGGCTAATTCAAAAGCAGGGAAAATGCGGGCAGAGCTTTTAGGAATCCATTATTCTCAAAGTTATCGTATCTTCAGAACAAAACCGAAAAATGATATACCGGACTAGTCGATGGTGTTCTAGCTGCCGGTACTGGTTTCGTTTGTTGCAGGAGCTGCTTTCTAGTTGGCATTGGGGGCTTGTTCTCCCATAATTCGGCTAAGCTGGTGGCCTCTAGTATCTAGAACAGAAGTAATCATGAGGGCGTGAAGTGAAGTGGGTAACCAATACAATGTATAAAGTAAACTAGCATAAAATCGTCGAGAATATATACAACAGTGAAAAAAATTATAAGAATACAATTATGTTTTCAAACTCATTCAAAAAGGTGAGTAAAACTATACCTTCTGACTTCTTGGAACACGCGCATCGAGAAGTACATCTTCGGTGAGGTCTTGGATTTCTTAACATGAGGATATATTAAGACATCTGCTCGCTTATCATAATACCTTTATAGTAATCATAAGGAGATGTTCACAGTTCACATTAAGTACAATACGTAATGCTCAGTGAGCAAGGATACTGACCAACAAGTGATTGGAAAAGGCATGTTTTAAAGGCTTTGATGATTCTTTCTACAGGAAATCTCAAGTCGTCGTCTTCTGGGTGAAGAAGGCGTGAGTGGAATTCTTCCAAGTGCTCCAAGGCACGATGTGGTTCTGAAACAGAAACTTAATAAGCTTGTATATCCAGTATACTAACATTCCTCAGTGAGTTTTTTTCTCTTTTTTGTAAGTGAATCAATCCATAACAAAACTACGAATTCTCCGTTCTAAGGTCTGGAGCCTCAGCTGGAAAACTAGTTTCTACTGGGTTTCACATCTCTAATTATTTATCGAACTATCGAACATGATTCAAGTATGTTATTATTACATCCCAGACAGTCAAAAACAATCGTCAAATTCAAATCAGCCGACGTTTCTACTACAATCGGTGTTCAATATAAATCGAGCGAAATAAGATAATTGAAGCAATAAAAAAAACCAATATATTAGGAACAGCAGGTTGCAAGTCAATTGGTCAAGTGGTAAAGAACATGTGTGATTGTGGGTGCCAAAAAGAAACAGGCGTCCTGGTTACTAAGATTCACACACTCACACACAACAATTATATGTTGGGTGTTGCAGACATAGGAACGAGAAACGAACATTTGCTAGGAATAAAAAACATCGAGGATAGCAAGGATATCTATGAACACATCTATTTTGCACTCAAAATAATTTGCGTTGCAAATTTATGACCTTATAAAACAGGTTTCCAACACTTGTAAAATAAACAACTATTCAAGAGTTATAATCTAGACCAAGCAAAGCTTTATTAGAATGCCGGGTGCGGCTATGGTGAAAACACCAGATGAAGGATATAGGAGCAAAAAACATCAACGGCGTCCGGAAATGTTTAGCCATGTTATATAAGTAGAAGGAACATGTTTCGTCGAGTTGTTAGCCGCACTCAACCATGAAATGACCACCAAAACGTTTATGCGTTCTTTCACACGGGAATAAACAGAAAAGCGCTTCACAAACATATCAATAACAATAAAAATGCCGCAAACAAGGTAATTATATCTAAAGAGCTTGAGAATGTCCAATTGTGCTACCTATATATAAAGTTGTACTCAATACTATGCCTGTGTGTTCCAAATGGGTGAACATAATTATTAGACTGGTTCGCCAAGTCAGTGTATAATACAGAAACAAAAAAAGACGAGGAATAAAATAGCCGGTATCCAACCAAGAATATATTATGAAACAATAAAAAAAAACAATCATAGTCAAATAATCTTTATGAATTCGAAATCTCACCATCTTTAACCATCGCTACCCGAACAGCTGTGTGTTTTCCGCAGGGCGCTTTTCCTGAAAAAATGAGATACGAAATTAATTTGCAAGCGTCGATAGGTCAACGGGAGAAATCAAAGGTTGTGACCACCATACGCGTGTGCGAGAAAACAGCAACCAAAAAGAAGGCAAAGTTAAAAGCTCAACTGTGATATAATTGAAAAGTGATTGCAATAATAGTGAGTAAACAAGTTAGCTCGAGAAAATTATGCGAGTGAGAAAATGTTTATTCGGAAAATACTATGTATGTGAAGCGAAAGCCCAACACTGCCAACTTACTTTCGATACATTGAGAAACACAGTGCCCCTGGAAAAGCGATACTAGATTGAATATTAATATTCTGTCGTTACCAAAACGGGAGGACTCATATTCCGGTGAGCGTGCTTCAAGGCAATTTCGGAATATATTGCATAAACATAGATTTAGTAATTTATTTAACTAAAGCATAGGGTTGATTTCCATCAAAATGGTTTCTTATAATTAAAAGATCCTGAATAAAGCTAATGCAAATGTATTGTGAAAGCAGACGAACGCTCTTTTTTATCTAAATTTCGGGCAGAGTCTTAAGATTTGATGATTGAATACTAGTCTACTAAATGTAGCATCTTTGTTTTTTTAGGAGTTACTTACAATTAACTATAAATTATTTTCGAGAAATATTAAACATTCCAATCAAGTTTGTCAATTTGTTGCGCTGTGACTCATTTGAGAACGCATTAACAAAGGCGCGGCGTATAGTGGGGGAAGCGCGCGTTTCTTTCCTGACGCCAGGTCTCATTTCGTATAGGACGAAAATAAATAATAATAACAGCAGGGGGGAGCGTGTGAAAATATCTCGATGTCAACCAATTGTAGTGGTTTTGCTCACGAAAAAAAAGAACCAGTGGAGCTGAGTACTAAAGCACGTAGAGATTTATAGATAGAATTGTGAGGTATTACTCTGTAAAACATATGAACCAATGTTGAAACAACGTACAGTAGAAATATTTAAAGTGCACGACTATTAAATATAGTATAACTATGCAGAAGTGTCACATAGCGTTCCCATCAAAAAACAGCATTACGAAGAAACATTTTGACTCGGAAGAGCTAAAAAAGCCAACCAGATTTAAAGGAAACAAAAAATATTTCTTTTTATAAATCGTTGCGCTTGTCTTGTTTTATGACTGATTGTGTAAATTGCCTATCAATGCAGAATTGTTAATTTACGTGTAATTGGCTAACTAAAATGGGTATTGGATGCTGAATTCACAACGATCATCTTGCAGATGAATCTTTCAACAAAAACAGGTCTGCATTGGAACAAACATTCTTCATTGGAATTCAAGCCGAAAGTTTACGGTTTGTCAACAAGGTTGTTAAGCAAACAAGTGTACGAAAGTCAACAAACAAAAAATATAGAAATAGTCCAGATATAGGCGAATTTCGTCGATTGTACAATTTGCTTGGATTCACATCAAAAATCTTGGAAGGTCTAAGTCTTAGGTAGATAAGCAGAATTCCAATTGTACGTGGTGTACGTAGCTTTTAAATATTAGTCTAATGCATTTATACATCATTTTCGTTTTTCAAAATTGTTTCAGCTAGATCAGTTCTCGTCACTTCTCGCATCACAACTCTTCCAAATACGCTGCACATCAAACATATCAGATGAGGGGTGATTACCATAAGGGAAGCAACAGACTACAAATTCGAAGGAGTTCGGTGAGCGGAAAGTTGTGGGAAATAAGAGCTGTTTCATACGCTTCTACTTTTGCTGTTGAACATTTGATGCAGAACAGTGGAGTGAGGAATACAAACAAATACAAATGAAACAAGGGAGGCTTAGGCACTTCGCCTGGTGTTGAAGGCAAACATAACTTCTACTATCGAAAATATGTAGCACAATAAATATGATAAATATGAAAAGTTAAATGAGGAGGAATGGCAGGAAAAAAGGTAAAGTAAATCGTGTCCTTCCTTAGGCTAGTTGGAAACCATGAGGTCAAGACGTGCGGTTTTCCAAAAAGTAACAGCAAAAGTCTAACATGGGAAATGATGCATGTAACATTTAGCAAAAAAAACGACAAGGACTGTATACGGCAACAGGTTTTCAAAGACTGAATTCAATTTATTCGAGGAATTTTTCACACGCTACGAAATAATGGAGTTATTACATAAAACACAAAGAAGTTACACATTCTAATAAATGCAAAGAATTTTTTTTTTGTATTCTTATGCCGCGGCTAATTCTTATTAGTATTGAGAGGCTAGAGATGCCTTTCTGTGCCAAAATTTGTATAAAAATAAAAGAAACTGATCTGCATAATTCCAAAAAATACATAGATGTTCAATACTAAAAACGTGGAGTGAGAAAGTGAATGCATTTGCACGTTGAGATCGAATAGATGAAAATCGGAAGACTAGTAAAAACGCCTTATTGACAATCGATTTCAGTCACATTTTTGTCTCGGCCAACAAACAATTATACGAGACTGATTGGCACAAAGTTGGAAAGGCTAGAGTGAGAAGAGATAAGAAAGCAATAAAGTGCATCAGCGAATTATACACCACTTAAGCACAGACTTATACAATGATAACCGAAATAAGGTTGTGCGCCAAAACAGGAAGAACCATTTCTACGTAGCAGGGATCGTAACGTAATTCGATCAAACATGGCAGGCTTCACCAAAGTACTATCAAGAGTCATATAAATTATCTTTATGAATGCGGTAATTCAACAAGTAGTCCTTGTGATCACCGAAACGAAAACAGAGCATAAAACAATAAGTGAGACTGAAATACTTATCGACGATAAGGCATTTTACACCAGCGACCCCATGAAGCGGACAAGCAATAACATATTAAAGCAACCTCAAGATGGAAAAGTTTTCCTCTAGCTGGACTAGGCCTTGTGTTTAGTTTCTTAGAAAAGTCATACAGAAACTAAAACAAAATCTGTAAAACAAATACGTAAAGCTTCCACTCGTGGCGTGTATTTTTGTCGAAAATTTTTCCACGGCAAAAGCCCCGAGACGGTGCTTGTATTGACAAAAGGCATATAAGATGCGCTGTAGTGTTGCCGAATCTTCTTTTTCGCTTCGAGATCAATATTGACTTTCCGTTATTGACATTCTGGTGCTGACCGACCGGACAATGATTACTCATCCTACCGCACACCAACAGCACCTCCAAGCTATTTGAGTACGATCTTAGCATAGTATTGATTGATTTGGTTTCAGCCGTTTACTGGCACGAATGCCACCTACCACTGCCAGAATAATGATATTCACCACTAAGACTACATCTAACTTGGAAAGCGAAGCAGGACTGGAACAGTGCAAGAAAATAATTATGTGCACAAGCCGACACCACGGCCCTACCGTCTTATGTTTAGCTCAAATCACTACACAACGTATGGGCACATTAAAATTAATATTGCCATAGGCATACGACATTTTGGCATTATATCGCAAGCACAGCGTTAAAGGATAGGATAAAAACTGGCAAGGCAAGAAGAGTGTCAAAAGTGTTATATTAATGCGTGTGACATGAACCGATTACTAATTATCGGGTTTAGCGATCGGCATTTCTGAAACACGTCCGTGTCTAATAGATCGCCGATTGGGGGAAATTACTAACGCCCAGGTCACGAGATGCCGACTTTGGAAGAGTGTTCATTTTGACAAACACAGCATTTTATCGGCAACTGCGCACATTGGTCGAAGTAGTGAGCATGGCTGTAGGCGGTTGCAACTGACTGTTGCAGGATGACAAAACCAGTCTATGGTGAAAAAAACAACAGCAACGCACTTTCAAGTAGGCGGCGAACGGACCAACACCAGGATTATTTTTACAATTAGCTCTTTGTGCTGATGCACGAAGAAAATCCGAACGGATCAAGAAGTTGGCAAACCAATAACAATTACGACGACAGTTCGCCTATTAGAACTATTGATTTTAGAAATTCCCAGATTACACTAACAATATCATTCTTAACGTGTCAATGCTCCAGCTTGCCGAATAATTAATGTTCACTTAACGCGTCGCCGTGCGCAGTGTGTAAAATAGATGGAAAGAGATGCAAATTTTAAGGTGAGCTTGAGGAAGCCAAAGAATCATTACAGGGCACACCTGGACATAAAGGACTCTGGAGATTAACGTGACAGAAGAATAATTAAGCAAACAAGCGGAAAATTACAACATCAGGACATTAAACATTCAGAGGCATATCACGCGAATAAATACTATATCACTGACATCAGTGCGTTATTTTCTGGATTAAAAATAAATCAATGCCCAAAAGCAATAGTGGCAATACTCAAACGCAGTAGATGGAAACGATCAACAAAAATAAGCACAACATGAAACATCATAAACAAACTGGGATGAAAAGAAGCTAAATCAGTGTGAGGCTTTTCATAACACTATTAATTTAATTTAAAACACAGAAACACAGAGTGCATTGAATCAATAACACGTCATGAGTCAGAAAAGGTATTAATTTCAGCATGAGTGTTAGCAAATAAACAACCCCTTATATTCAGTAATAAAGGTAAACAAGGCCAATCTGTTCTAGGCGAACCAAATTTGCAATGAACTGAAAATTAATCCTACCATATGTGACAAACAATGGACAAATTTGTCATGGAAATTTGACAAAATAACTTTGAAGATCATAAACTTTGTTGGCATCTAGAAGGATTCTAGAAGAAGTATGAAGCGAACTAATGTGAATAAAGAGAAGGTGGAGATCAAAATCAACATTCTAAAATGCAACAATAATGAAATGTACAAATTCAAGCCTTTTAAAAACTGCCTACTGGGACGAGGAACGCATTTGCACATACTGTGTTTGCGCGCTGTTTTTTTTTTTGTGTGGCAAATACCGGTTTGCCAATTAATGAAACAATGGTGAACGTGCATTCTTTATTTGACATTATTAACATACTTGAATTGCGCTACTTTGCGACTGACGAGATCAGTAAAATGAGGAAAATAAGGAAAACAGAAGGAGTAAGACATATGGTTCCTATTTGGCTTGGTATAGAAAGCGTAGATGGGAGGTTGTGTTGTGATGGTCGTGGTTGGATATTAAAGGTGAGGCACCGGGGGGACGAAAATAAACACCCGGGCAAATGAGGGGTCGACGGTACGAAGAGACTGCGCAGTTACGAGAGACGCATAGACGGACACCAAACCGCGAATAATAGGGTGTTGTCGAGAAACAGACAAGTGGTATGGTTAGAAAGGAGAGATAGAGTGCAGGATTAGAGGAGGTGTCTAGAGATATGTGTCCCTCAGTGCTACAGATAAGGCAGGTAGGGTGGAGGGCATGCGGGTCTGGACGACACAATCCAACAGACCCGCTTCGGGGGCTGACTCATGGTTGGGGGGGGGGGGCCTTGTTGGACCACCCAGGGTAACAATAGGACAGGCGGCTGAAGGCCTAGCACTTGCTTCAAGCATGCTGGAAGATTGCGTCCTTCGGGAAAATCTACCAATTACTAGTATGCAAAATGACAAGTATATATCCAAAACCTGAAGAAAATGGCGCCAGATGCGACAAGGCCGCGTTTGTTATTATTTCTATTTCACTTCTTGGTTTCTATGCTTCCGTGCAACTTGTCATTTCCAAGGATTTATGGCGTGTGGATTGGGGCTGTAGGAAACAACAAAGTAACAGTATCAGGTTTCAGCCCATATTGGTTCTACCGCAGTGGAGCTGGCACGGAAGGAGGCCGCAAGGTTGAGGGCAGTAAGATGATGAAAAAAAGCCCTGGCGAAATAAGTTGCAAATATTATAAGCAAACTCAAGACTGATTGGACGATAATTGAATGAAAAGTAAAATGAAAAGTAAAACGAAATATGACGTCATAAATATCGCGCAGCATATTACTGAAGCCTGTGTCAACACATGCATATTCCCAGGAAATTAGGCAAGCAGAACTAATTTTCGTTTTCTTTTCGCATAGTATATGTGTATCTTCTTCTCGGCTGCGTGAGTCACATATGTTTTGGTGTCTTTGCGACTTTTCAGCCAAAACGATTCCCCCCGCTACAAGAGCACCCTTTCCGTACAATAGGATGCAAATAATGATTCAGGCGCCGGCACAACAAACTATCACTTTCAATTTCCTAGCAATAGTGTTAACAAAACAGGAGAAAGGCAAAAAAAAATAGTTTACATGCTAGACTAATTACATATCAACTGCCAATTAGCAAATATATGAAAGAAATAGCGTAAACAAGTTTCGTAAAGGGCAATATGCCCAGAGCTAACGAGAGGATCGATGCTTACACGAAGATGGTCCATTCTGTCAAACGTAAGGAGGAACTAAGTGAGATCAAGTGTTCTGCTATTAACTAATGGTTCCCACGCAAAGGTAGATTCGCCGGTTTGTTAGCCCATTGAC
Organism: Pelodera strongyloides; assembly: GCA_036852015.1. Lineage (NCBI taxonomy): Eukaryota > Metazoa > Nematoda > Chromadorea > Rhabditida > Rhabditidae > Pelodera > Pelodera strongyloides. Next base: position 9,121 of record JAANDG010000530.1, read on the forward strand.
GGTGCGAGGTTGGAGGTTCAGAGGGCTGCAAGGGGGCAAGGACGTTGTCGTAGTCGAGGTCAACCGCATCCACCTCCATCCCCCTATTCCGTTCTTTGTTTGCGACTCTTGGCATCCCAACCCTCTCACCCCTCAAATACCTGAGCATAGAACGGAAGAGAACGAACACCTCATGACTTATTTTGCCTTCCATAATTGCCTGCAGACTTGCTGTAGGAAAATACAAAACATATTGAATTGATTGGCTACGGAGTTCCACCAAAACCACGTGTAGAACAATTGTTGTGTGTAACTAATTACTTGTAAGTGTAAACGTCTATTACTTTTGTCACTAAATAACATCGATCTCAGTTTAGTGTATCAGCACAATGCGTCTCATGGTTATGGTAAGATACCAGCGTGCAAAGACTGAACATAAACTTACAAAACTTGACTTTGAGGCTATCACTGGCGCATTTATGGGCCAAATAAGCACTTGAGACGTATAGAATGTTCGAGATGAATGAATAGCATAGCTGATTAGTATTACCCCTTGTTACGCGTACCTCGCCTCTCTTATTCTAAAGTATACTGGTTTCCATGGCGGCAAACAACGATTATGCGCTTATAACTTATTACGCTATTACATCGCGGAGGTGTTACAGTTAAACACGTCCCTGCAGTTGAGCATCCTATCAATAAGCGAGGTTAAACGAAACTTATACAACTAGCACAATTCATTAGTATACATCAGATTACCGAATGAATATTACGTAAACATGCATTAAATCAGCAAAAACTATACAAATAACACGAACGAGTTAATAAAGAGGAGGCAAATCTACTCTAAAACAGTCATAAACAAAAAAGCCACTCTATTTTGCAAGTAAAACAAGTAATTGGTAATTTGCAAAAAGACAGGTGTGAAGAGGGGGTTCGTTTTGTTGCCGATTCGACATCGTTCACTATGACAACGCGAGCTTTTTCACTACAATGGTCAATAGAGTGTTGAGAGAAACAACAATGGCCCCCCACAAAGGACCGAGAGCAAAAGAGGAAGAACAAAAACACAGGTATTGAACAGTGAAAAAGTGCGGAATTCGCGACATTGTTCAATTCACTATTTAAAAATGCTTGTGATTTGTAGATAATGGCACCTTGGACAATCTGTACGCGCATGGACATTTAGAAATCCTTTCGACAATATCTTTCAAGTAGTCTTAGGGCTAGTATGCTTGTAATACAATTTAACTTGTGCGTATAAGACAGCAACACTCAAGAGAAGTACAAAAAAATTTCTTATCAAAACATTGGCAGGCGCCCAATTTTCAAATTTGAAAGCTATCGTCGAGAGACAAGGTGTCTATTTATGTCTGCTTTTGCGATATGGTCAGTGATTATTAGAAAAGTTGTCTTTCCTTGTTTTTGTGAAGCACGAATTAGCATATGTAAGCGTTTCTATATGCGGCCGTAGCAATTTACCAATTTCACGCATTTCCATAGAATATTTGACGAGCCGAAAAGAATTCTGTCTAAACGAATGCTGTTTGTGTGAGTTAGTGAGTCCAGTAGTATGTTGATTAAACAACCATTGGGGCAGTGTTTAGTGAGGTCTGTAGGATAGCACTCTCTCTCTCGGACCGTTGGAATGCTGGACGCGGTGGGTTCCGAAATCAGACAAGCAAACACAGTTATCAGGCGAAATGCACGCACAAACAAGCGGACACATGCTTGCAGGCTTTCCATGTTACAACGCAGACCTTCAGGGCCACTGCCTTACAATGAATGGGGCCGCACGGCCAGTGGAAACAAAACAATGGGGTTCTAGTTAACCAGCGTTAACTGAAACAAAAACCCTCAATGGTTTTTCAGTGGAAACACCCACACTGACACGACTCACAGATACATATAACACTGTTGACTGAATAATATTGTTACTGAATTTTCCCGTCGTGATCAACTTTGTATTGTAATAACCAATTGTTTGTTCAGGTACAATTCTAAAATTTTATAAACTATACATATATAAATAATTATATGACACGTATAATACATGGTCATAAAAGAAAAGTCTCAGTGTAGGTAATTTTGTCGAATGTCTTTAAAATTTCATAACAATTCAAAACGTAACATCCCTGAACCATTTTTCAATGGGACGAGATAAAAAATATGTAAAATAATTGAATAAAATGAGGGAAAGAGATCGAATTCTGCAGACAAGAAAAAACATACACATACAGTAGCATACATCGAGGAATAGAGTAAATGTGGTACACCGAGAAGATTTTATCAACATATAATGAAAGAGCTCTTTGATGAGTTGGAGCATATCGATTGTTCTGAATTGTTCATTGATCATTCTCACAGTTTCGTAACCAATCAATCAAACGAATCAACAATGTCAAGGTAATGAAGAAATTTGACCATTACTTCTAAGCTTGATATCTAATTCTGACTAGCTCTAAGTGTACTTTTTATATTGCTCTGACTGATTTCTATACAGCAACAAAATATAAACATGAACATAAATACTTTGGCTGGCTATCACAATGGGTAAACAGGATAACAATGCACCGAGAAACATTCGAGAATCGATTGAAAATATGAATAAATACACACAGGTCAGTAATCAATAAATACAGTTAGTACAAGTGCAAACATTGTTTTCCGAGCAGAATTACTAACTTTGGCAGGGCTTCAGTGAACAAATAAATAGAAAGGAATATTTGGTCGGAACGGAAACTGATGTGATAATATAAATAAACGTATGCGGTATCCAAAAATAAACCCAAAATAAATAAACCCAAATAGTTTAACGTTTTGCGTTCTCAGATGCTAACGACAAAAACCTATGAAAAACTGGTTATAAACTCGATGAATTGATAAATAATACACTCAGTGACGGGCAGCCAAAATGAAAGAGTACATTATTCGAAATAACACACGCAAGTTCAATTTATATTCAGTATGTTGCACGAAATTGCTTTAAAATAGAAAAATGACTAGCATAACCAAGAAATACACGCAACAAACCGGGTCCTTACTTGGTAAGTACTGTCTCTGCGCAATATAATTGAATGAACAAAAGCTAACAAAGAAAACATAACCATTGAACTAATACATACTAGCATATATTTACTCTCTCTGAAACAGCATTGCACATGCGTAAGTGCATTCAATCACCTTGTAAACGAGCATTCATCGGGTAATCAAAAATAAATATCCTATACTATGTTGGATAATATTAAACATGTGCCCATCGTCTATCATCATCCCCTTCAGAATCAGACAGAGTCATTGCTCCTGGTGGACCGACAACCCTCGTCCGAGGTCCGGCATCTTGAGCGTAGACAACGGTGCTGGCTGGGTATCCCCTCGGTTGACGCCTTGCTACTGGTGGCTCATAGCCGGGAAAGAGCTGTTCCCCGTGAGCCGGAGAAGGTGAGGGAATATCATAGTATGCTGAACCCCGAGGAGTGTAATATGAATGGTTGGATCTAAAAATGAAACGTTTGTTGGTAAGTGACCTGAGTCAGAGTTTTTTACAAAGCTTGTTACTTCTATTCCATGAAACACCGCCCATGCAAGTCTGCGTAGTATATGAGCAGTTAGAGTATAAGCGCCTGCACATCTACGACATAATGCGATTTGATGTAAGAAAGATCAACATACCTTGGAGACATGGGTGATAAATAATTGGCCGGTGTGGAATACTGCGCCGTTGGTGAATAGGTATTTGATGGCCCTGACGTGTTGTACGAATTCGAAGGGCCTTCACTATATTCACGGCCGCCTGAAACCTCAGTTTACAACAAAATAGCAAATGCATTCGTTAAGCCATATTTCGAAGTAATAATTAACTGGGACAACGTAGCAGGCGTACCATAATGTGACTGAGATCCATAGCTAGGCCCGTATCCTGATGGAGAACCATAACTTCCACGGCCTCCTTGCATATTTCCTATTAAAGGCAGTCGACGCTGTCGGACCGCGACGGGCATTGGATCGTCTTCTTCACTGATGTCTGGAGGCGTTGGTGATCCTAAATTATTTAACTGTTGAAAATCAGTGGTTTTCTTAAGCATTGTGGAAGATCACAACAGACTATTCATATCGGGGAAAACGCTGCAAATAGGTGTTTTTTCGAACTAGTGTTTCAGGCATTGAGTATAACCCTAAATAAGCAGGTATGTAAATTCGGCTGTCTCTGTCAGTTCCTTCGAAAGCCCTGATTGAACTGGTGGCCACATCTTCAGAGTACGTACCCTGATATCGCCTATATCCATCATTGCTCCTTCTTGTATAATCTCCTCCAATGCTTGGACTGTCTTCAGAATAGAGTGGTGATCTATCATAGCCAGCGCCTCTATCATAGTATCTCGGTCCGCCGGCAGGACGCTGCTGTCTGAGTGGTCTTCTCAACATTGGTTCCCGGACGGACATTGGATAGTCCGAATGGGAAGATGGAGGTGAATCTGAAAAATGAACGACGCCGTTTGATCGATGAAGTTGATGAGGTATGTATTCGACCCAGAGAGAGAGAGAGAAAGTGAGAGAGGAAGAGATAAGGAGAGAAAGAGAGAAAGATAGAGAGGAGAGAGTGCGAGAGAAGAGCACTAACCACTTCGATATCGTCCCATCGAATATGCGTGTGGAGGACTGGGCGGTGAGCTTCGCCCATGAACCGATCGATATCTGGGTGAAGGTGAACGCGAGCGATGTGATTGTGGAAGCAACTGCTCGGTCTGAAACACAGTTTAATTAATTTGCATATTAAATATCCTGGACTACAAACTACAGCTCTCTACGAATACAATCGGGAAGCAGCACTCAAAGCTAGCGGAGTATGTGGACAAGGAAGGAGGAAGGGGTACTGTAGCAGTCATATCAAGGGAAGACTCAACTGGAATTTGTGATTCTTTGCCTGCAAGTGGAGTTGCATAACTATCTACTGATACTCTCTCTACCGTCCCAACTGGTGAGTGTGAATTCAGGCCTTCTAAACATGCTTTGCCTTGAGAGAGAGTTCAGCGTATTTGCAAGCCTTCACAATATTCTATGGGTGGTGCAAGTACTAAGAGAGGTGAACTGACAACACATGCAATATTTCGAGGTTTCGTGATTTTGCCGTGTTTTATTGAATATATTTTCTTTTTCTTTTAGAAAATGCAAAACTCAGATTTCTTGGTCACAACAAAATCACAAAAAAGGTGATAAAGCAAAAACAACTGGCCAACTACAAAAAATCAATCAGTGTGGTGCTGCACTCAAACAATGCGGTATCTACGGAGGGGGATATTTCCGATGCATTCGTGCAACTGAGCTCTTTCGTCATCTGCTGGTCAGCTCAATCGGTCAATTATGCGATTGATTAATCAATACGGGTGTTGCATTGCTATACACTGTACCTCATCGTAGCACCTGTCCCGGTCGCGGTAGTAGTTAAAACGGTTCACGAGCGGCTAGAAAAAGAGATCACTCCAAGTATGGGGATTTACATGTTTCGCGCGTTTACTTACGGCACTATAGGATACCAACATCTATTACCCCTTAATCAGAACATCATCTGCCTCACCAACGCAAACAAAAATGTATCGATTGCTGAAAGCGTCTTGTGCTGAAAAGTGAGTCATGCCTTTCGCGCTCATCCATTTGGTGTCGCGGTGTTCGATCGATAAAAGCGACAGTGAAGAGAGGTAGGATTTCAGGACTAGAGTGAAACGAGGCAGTGTGTACATATCAGAGGAGTAAAGAAAACAGTGGTGCCAAACGTTGTCAACCACACTCTCATCCAGTTTGTTTTTCATTAAATGAATGTACGCCTATATTGATTTGCAACTATGAGGCATAAAAGTGACGCCTAGGTGACAACTGCGTAGCATAAATGCTTTTATTTTGAACGAACAACATGATTCTTCGCAATGGTTCCTTTTACAAAGTTCAGTAAAGTCTTGCAGTATATCAGTTAATTGAGTAGATGATAGCATGCCACTATGTGTAAATTATATTGTACCTGATGTGGTGGGTGGTCTGTGCCTGGGTTTCCTCGTCGTATCTTCGAGAACATATTCGACAGCCGACGACCAGCAGGTGGTTTACTACTACAATGAAATCATCGTTCTAGGTAATGTGCATTAGCGTTGTTTGAAGTCGGCCCCTTAGAAAACATGAATAATTCAAAAATAATTAATACACATCACAACCGACCCCTGATCGACGTGATTCTGGTAGGGAACTGGAGTGGTCTCTTCATCAATACTATCACTGCTCTTGGCCGCTTTGATGGTATCAACAAGCGTGTTGAATAGGGAGTATGGCCTCTGAAAACATGACAACTTTTTATCGATGCAGCATGGACTACGACCGGTGTGTATAATGCAGTCAACAAATAGAAGGCGCCATATTCTTACATTAGGGCTTGCTGTTCTCGTGGTATCGGCAGATGGTTGTGGGGGCATCAACTGGCTGCTTTCATCTGGAAGCGGACTTGCTGTCTGTCCGCCTCCCGCAGCAGATTTTGCTGCGGCAACAAGCGACCGGAGACCTCCGCCAAAGAGTCCACCACCGCCAATCTGTAAAAATTAAACACTTACTTGAAAGGACATAATCTTTTCGAGGAATAAGGAAAAAAATTCAAATAGGACGGTGACTCTAAGAATTTAAAAGGGGGACAAGGGGTGGGAATTAAACTGGAGGAAATTTAATGCGAGCCAAAAAGGGTTGATCCTTTTTAACCTCAGCACGCCCTTCATCGCAAGAAAAGCGCAGAGCATTGCGCCGACGCATCAATATTTCAGCGGCGCGTTGCCGCTTACGCATTTCCAACTGAAAAGTAATTTTCGTTTTGATTAACTCCTTTTTTATCATCATATTGTAGTGAAATAATCTTTTCAAATGTATAAAACAACACCTCCGTTCCTGATTTCTTCGCCCTGTAGTTCTCGAGTATCAACAGTCCGGCGTAAATCTTTCCTACTGTGAGTTTTTGGAAGCAGAGTTCTAAAATTGAGTGTGGAATTGTAGGCGACAATGAAACGTTTATCTTTACTGATAAATTTTTTTAACATAGTTGTTAGACATGGTTCGATGATTCATCAGTGATTCATCAGCCCGGTCGGTTTACATGGTTCACACAACAAACTAAAAGCTGACCATGATTCGGTGGCACAACGAGATCGATCATATTCTTCTTTGCTTTTAGAGGCCAGATCTTCCTTAGCGTTTGTCGTAGTTCTTCATCCGCTTCATCCATTTCTTCGACTAAATAATTTTAATATATGACACATAAAAAATCTTCAATCAGTTGGGAGCTGTAAAACATGGAATTCTTCTTCTAGGGTTGTATATGTCTGCAATTAATGGATGAATATTAAAGTACCTGGTCTCATCTTGATGGAAAGACTCTCTCTGATGAGTGCAAATAGGGTGGTCGTAAAATGAACAGTTCCATCTTCAGCCACAGGCATATTCATTCGAATCAAATGCTTGTATGCCAGTCGATAGGGACATTTCCTTCCAAACCCGACCGGCGGCGCTATGTTACGAAGCATGTCGTACATATCCGTGTAGTGTATTCGGCCACTGAAATAATTCATGCTGAATACCCCATTGACAATTTAGCTCGACTAAAGAAGTCGGTCATTCATTATAAAACAGACGCTTGTTTAAAATTTGTTTGCTTAAGCAAAAATTATCAGTTATTATAAAACATCCATGTGTTTAATAATGTCTGGGCCTGAAACTAGCCAATAAATCATATAATTTTTAATGTGCGTAAATACCTTGCAGCTGGATCATAGTCTGCCCAGACTCGAATGAATTCATCCAAGTGATGGGGTCCAAGAATAGATGAGTCTCGGGTCAGGTAGTCAAAATTATCCATAATGACGGCAACGAACAAGTTAAGCATCTAAAGAAGGCGATTTACTCATGTGGTCCGCAAAGCAAACACTGTCATACGAATACCACTTTACCGCGTGCCCGTTTAGCTCAGTGGCAGAGCGTCTGTCTCGTAAACAGAAGGTCGTGAGTTCAATCCTCACAGGGGGCAATCTTTTGGCGAACATTCGATTTCAAAATCTCTATGCTTATTTTTCAGTGAATAATCTTACCAGGAACGTTGCCAGGAATACAAACGACGTGAAATACGCATAGCTGACGTTTGTTCCGCAGGTTAATCCTTTGCTCTGATTGTATCCAATCTAAACGCGATAAAATATGTTACGTATTGTTATGCATTACTACATGGCGATATAAACAGCCGTATATTGTTCAAAAGAATGTACCTCTCCTGCCTTGGCACAATACTTCATGGGAGTGCACGCCATCATAATATCCTGCCAGGCTTCTCCAGTTGCGCACCTTAATGTGAATATCATATAAGGATGTTTATTTCAAATAATGTGCATTTTCAAGTAGATCTTCAAAATGTCTACGACATGCGGGAGCTTACAAATTAAAGGCAGACCCACGATAAACATAGATCTGTATAATACCACTGCAATGAGTAACTCTTACGAGACCTTCTTTTTTGAAGCTCAAAATTATAGGCACAAGCAACTTTTACACTGACCGATAAAGAAATTTCAACAGATACGCGTAATAAAGAAATGTGTCACTGTGCTTTCATATGCTATGCAAAAAGTTTGCTCCCGGTGAGGATCGAACTCACGACCTTCAGATTATGACTGACGCGCTGCCTACTGCGCTACGGAAGCCATGCCCATCCTACAAGTGATATACCTATGAATGTATGAAACCATACCGAAATAGTAAAATGACGGAGTTGAAGAATGATTGGAAGTTATTATGTCTGTTGATCTCAGTTCTCGCGTCCAGCCAGATATTTCCAAATACTTGCATTCCGACAATGGCGTAGATGAAAAAGAGCATTCCAATTAGGAGGCACACATACGGAAGGGCCTGAAGGTGTAAAATGTAAGTTTTATTTGTATAGATATAAAGAAAAAACCAAAAGCCACGTATAGCTTGTACCTTCTTAAATAGAATATTTCCAAAAAAGCACCTTGAATGACTGAACGAATGTCCACAAAAGGATTCGGATGGTGTATCCTTGTTGAAGTAGACGGATGAGACGGGCTGCACGGAAGAGTCGAAGGAAACCAAGAGACACGAAATGACCTCCGAATTCTGTGACGAGAGCGTCCGTAATAGAACCGACAACAGTGACGAAATCGAATCTGTTCCACCCGTCACGGAAATAGTTCTAAAATGTTTTCTATGTTTAGTATGTAGACTATACAAACTAAATATATATGCTTACTATCTTACTATGAATTTCATGTTACATTCGATGAATACAAATTCTGATGGAAGAAAATTAAAAGCACATCCAACAACTCACCCTGACACCGAACGCCAAAATTTTCAGTATGGATTCGACAGTAAAGACAGCCGTTAGAGCAGTGTTGAATAGACGGAGGACCTAAACACATGAGTTAATAAAGAGACTGTGTAACAGACCGAAAGTAAACAACTAAAACGATTGAAAGATGAAGCCTACCTTTTCGTAAAACTCAGAGTTTCCGTGAAACTTCATCATCAGAATTATTGTGTTACAACAAATCATTGCCATGATAAAGTATTCAAATGGCGTTGAAGTGACGAGACGCCAAATTCGGTACTGAAACATATTCCCCGATTGCAATATACCAACAAATTGCCAATGTAAATACAAATAAATTGCCCATAAATAGAAAGATGTTTGATTCTAATGTTGTGTATGAATGGCTTTACCCTCATTAATATACCAAAAGACCAACCTTTATTGAATTCTTATCTTCCGGCATAAATAGCGATCGTGGTCTGGCGTTAAGAGCAAAATCAATGCATTGTTTCTAAAAAGAATAGAATTCGAAACCGTTGCTTTGCAAAGAATTCAAAACCGTTGCTTCGCTTTGATTCATAAGGATTCCAGACATATTCGGACACATATAAGGTAATCAACATGCTTCGGATTTTAAAGAAATTGAATCCATGAGGTTGCAAATGCAAAGTACCTGGTTCTTATCAAGGTCTCCTTCGGATAACTCGGCCTCTCCCTGCTCTTGGAATGTAATAATAATCAAAGCGACGAAGATGTTCACAAAGAAGAATGGGAACACAATGAAGAACATCACGTAGAACAGTGCCACCTTAAAGTCGATTGTATCAACAATAACGTTGAACAAGCTTGGAGACACTTGATTCTTAAATTAGGACAGTTCTCTACTTTGCTTGGAGCTGATATCCGATGTTAATTGTCATCATTTGTTTCGATCACTTTATTATTAGTTGTTATGGAATAAAATATATGTGCATTTGTTGGCATAAATTCATTTTCTGACATTCCGCGAAATATTACTTGCTTCTGTATTGTTTACCTCGACTCTGTAAAATGGACTAGGTCCTTGGTTCTCGAAAGTGGTGTCCATTGAGTTCTGTCTGATTCCGGGCCAGCCCTCTCCTGTGGTTACAACGAAAAGGGTCAACATTGCATTGATGGTGTTGTCGTAATTGAACGGACGAAGAATCCACTGACGTTGTTCCACTCGTGGAGGATCGATCTACAATAGAATTAATAAGATATACCAAAATTAAATAGGGAAGTACGCTCTTGAAGTGTAAGAGATTTACTTGCTTCAAACTGTTTACGGTAGAAATGCTAAACATGATCCACCTGCGAGACAAATTTGTATTGTTAAAGGAACAAGAAATTTACTAAAAATATAAGGCCAACAATCCGTCAACCGTCACGAATTTGTTCATCGACAATGTTTGTATCCTGACCTGATTATCATAAATGAAGAAAAGTCCATGACATTCATGAGCAAATCTCTTCGTGTTGTCCGTGCAGTAGAAGAACTTCCCGTTGAACAACTAAATCACGGGGATTCTACTTTGGAAATACAATTCACTATGTATATCCAGAGGTTAATTAAACCTCTTGAATGGTAACTCTATAGTTACTCCAACCATAAGTATGACATGATGCGAAATGATATCAACTGCAATTGTACCTGTACTGCAATTACTCCAAAGATAAACTGGAATAGGAAGTAGACGATGAGAATGTTGAACACGTTCTTCAGTGAGTTTACGACGCAGTCGAACACAGCCTACAATAAAGTTTCACATGATTTGAATCAAACATGAAGATCTCTGCGGTCGCTCTGTTCTCCAATTTGTTATACAACGCCGTCTATCGGCACCATTCCAAGAAGCCAAGAAGCCCAATTACTCTATTCGATATTTTCTCTAACATGTCACTGATTTTAATATCCACCTTCAGCTTCGGGATCCTCTTGATGGTCTTCAGTGGTCTGAGCACTCTCAATACCCTCAGCGACTTGATAGTGTTGAGATTCTTTCCGGCAGCTCCATCCGTTCCACTAAAAATAAAAGTCGTGAGCTCAAAAAATTGCCTTTCGGATATGCACGTGAAGTGCGCGAATGTATAGTGCTGTGTAAGGACGCATTGTCTTTAAATACGATAGAACAGTAGCGAAGATAAGTTTCCGTCAAAACAAGCCTGCACCAAAAGAGAATTCCAACTTCCGTTTGAAACAGATGTGACCCTTTGAAAGAGCTTTTTTCAATTAGCACTAATTTACATGAGCCCATACATGCAACATTCATCCAGCAACACTTCACATGCGTTTTCGACTTGTAGTGGTCCGCAGCAGCAATGTTAACAACAATAATCATACAGACTTTTCACAGCTACTTGTAAGAACAGATGATATCGGGGTTTTGTCCGCTAACTACGGATCACCATAAGCCTTATTGTGTACGTGTGATGCATCTGAAGGCAGTCGAGGGAGAGACATGTGCTAGATACGAAGAAAACCCGGAAAATCCATCCAATCAAACGTAGCAGCACACAGAAAGTTCGAAAATGAAAACGGGCATATAGAGGGTTGTTCTGAGGAAATTATGCAAAACGATCACCCGAAAGCACGCAAAAAGCAAAACACATTGAGAAATGATAATTGTCAATTGTGCTTGGGTTGTTTTAAAGTAACTTAAGTAAACTAAGGATACACAGTCAATTTAGGTAAGTGTTTCGGGAGGGGGACTCTGTGCGGAACATATTTGGCCAGAAAACCTTTTTCCCTCGTCACTGAAGAAGAGATAAAACTGATTTTTACTTATTCATTCATATTTTCGAGAAGTTCTCATTTTTCAGATTGGTTCTCATTTTGAAAGCACAATTTGGCAACTATTCAACTCTCAGCGTTGCAGGAAGACAGAAATGTAAGTTGGTCTTTTATTTTGCGGTGGCAAAATCCCTGCTGTGTGGCTTACCCAACCTCCGTTCTGAACAGGTTAGCATTCGGTTAGTAAAGACGACATTCTTAGTACGCACAACACAACGACAAGGTTACTTGATTTGGTAGAAGCAATAGTACGTTTCATTTCATAATATTACATGCAAATAATTATTTAATTCGCTTGGCATTTTGACACATTGGCGGAAAATCGTTTTCATGCCACGACGCAAAACTCTTTCCGTTAGACATTCGATTTGCGTGCATAAGGTCATTCAATAGTCACTTAAACGGATTAAGTAAAAATTAAAAGACGTACGCGAATGCAAATAATAAAAAATAAAAGACGTACGCGAATGCAAATGCCACAAGGGCGCAAGTGACAACAATTCCGTCGAGAATGTTCCAGAAATCCCGGCAATAGGAACCCGGATGCAGAATGATTCCTTGATCGATCAACTGAAGAGGATATGAGTAGGGAGAAAGGTGAAGATGTTTGGCTGATTAATCATTTTCTTATTATATTATGGACAACATGTGGCTGGTAAAACAGTCATACTATCCGACAGCAGAAATTTTCAGTGGTTATTATACGCACAAATATTCCCTATCCCTATAAACTTTCAAATTATGTACACACATGTGTATCAACAATTGACACATATTTTTATTTAACCTTTTCTTATTACAAACTTAGTCTAATAATCATTAAGTTTAGAGGTGCGCGGGATGACTATGGCAACCTGTTATTGTTCATTTTAGAACTATCTTTACCTGAAATCAAAAAATCAAGCAAAGCTCACCTTGAGCAACATTTCTCCAGCGAAGACTCCAGTAAAGCAGTAGTCCATTAATTGGAGGACTTTATTCCGCGGATTCTCTTCATAAACGGGATCTTCAGCTGCGAGCGAGATCGAAGACAGACAGATAACAGTCATCACCATCATCTCGAAATACTTGGTGCACACGATGCTGTGCACAACAACACGGAGCCTGAAATGCTCAAACGTTAGTCCCATTAAATTAATTTTGGAGCAATACTATTTCCACATTACGGTCGACAATTTAGTGTAATATTGAGTTATCTTTCATTGTATTACATCGTTACTTACAATTAGTGCATTAATTTGGTGATCCTATTGATTTATGTCGATTTCGGAAATCAGTATCAACAAGCCTAATGAAATTTAATAAAGCGTTGTTTCGAAGAAATTAGATACTCACGGATTAGTGGGAGATAAGAAGAACATCGAAGTGTATGGAATCATTGGACGTGGTCCACCGAACGGGCTTTCTTCTTCCTCGCATTCCTCTTCTAAAAAACATGAACTGAAGAATGGCACAACCATAAACAACTATTGTTCTTACTAGAATATCCCAGTTCACGAATGCGTCCTGTCCATCTCTTTGAAACGATTTACACAATCTTTAAAGAAATTACCCTCACTACTACGTTAGAAACACACAAATGAAAAAAATGAGGACCAAACTTTTAGAAATAACACACACCTTGAAGCGTTAAATCGCATGCCTACCTAGTTAGAGCCAACAGAAAATCATTATAAAACGCGAGAAAAATTAACACGTTAGTGTGCAGTTCACTATGATAAACACACTGTTACTTGTCTATGTACAAAGGTGATAGTGAAAACACCGTAAATTATAGAACACAAATTAAACAATACGGGTCGTCCACAAGATGATAGAATAGCCGACAACGATGTACGAAGAAGACAGCACAGTTGCACGATTCACACTGCAGAAGTTGCAGGCGGCTTAATGAATTGGTTACCCATTACCTTCAGAAAGCTCACCATCCATGGCTCTAGCTACCGCACACATATCTCCCGCTGTTTTCCCGTCCATGTCGATCGCACAGTGCTCGTTGTCCTGAATCGATCAATAATAATTTGGCTGCACCCATAAGAACTACCACGTAAATTGATTACATTATATCAGCTAATATAATTATTAAATATACATATTGACTGGTTTTCTGTCAAACCTTACCTACAAAATAAGGTAAGGCAAAATAAAGTATTGATCGATTTTCTGTACCTGTTCGTCGATGCTCTCACTCTCTTCACTGATTTCATTCGCTTTCTCGTCTGCTTCCTCTGCGGCTGTTAATTCTTGAGCATTCGCCAAGTTGTCGACAGCGATAGCCAAGAAAACGTTTAGCAAGGTATCTAAATGTCGAAGCCTTTGCAAACAGTATGATTGTTAACATAATATTCCTTACCAGTTCTTTTGTTATTATTAATCAATTCAATGGATGGATGCCACATGAGCTGTTTTCATAACATCGGACAAAAAAATTGAATAGTTTGTAGCAGGTACAAATATCTGTTGTTTAATTTGCTTTTTGAATAAATAAAGAAGATAACGTCCAATAACTTACAGTTACCGAACAGCACCAACACGATGAAATAGATACAATAGACCATGCCACCGCCGTATATTCCTCCCTGTGCTTCAATGGCCAAGTACATCACTTCGTTCCAATCCTCACCGGTAAGAATCTTAAGCAAGTGCGTCTTTTGCAAAAACATCAAAGTCCATACGAATGTGAAAAACTTCAGATTTTGTAATGCTAAAAGCGAAGAATAAAAAGGGACTCACCTGGAACACTGTGATGAGAGCAACAGGGAAAGTATCGAAATGTGTATACGGATGCATGTTCGGAAAGTTAAATCTAAATACGGCGGAATATTAGTACCTAGGGCAAATAGCTGACTTTTTTTACCACTCTGAACACTCTTGAAAAAAAAAAGAAATTTTAAATATACTTGGAATGAGTGAAAATGTTGTCTTACTTTCCTCCGAAGAGCTGCATACCAAGCAGTGCGAAGATCAGAATGAACAAGAAGAGAAGGAACAGCAGGGAAATGATGGACCTCATTGAATTCATCAACGATCGAACCAAGTTACGCAGTGATACCCAATAACTGAAAAAGAATACGTTTTGTAGGGCATGAGATGGTGCCTTCAGAATATGCCTCACGCATCGTACCGCAAATAAAAAAATATCATGTAGGAAATATGATAATGTTGTAAAGAAATTCTATTAGTAATTACAAATTGTGGTAGGAAATATGATAATGTTGTAAAGAAATTCTATTAGTAAATACAAATTGTGATGTAATAAATTATTATAATTATTGTTATAAAATTACCTTGTCAACTTGAAAACCCTGAGAAGTCGGAGGGCACGCAGTACAGAAATACCGAACGAACCACCGTATAGCTCCGAATAGATGACTTCAAATGCCTATAAAGATGCATTCAAGGGGGAAATTCAATAGTAAAGAAATGTCGGTTAATAAAAACCTGTAATTCTCTGCACTGATTGCGCCTTCAGTCTATTCAGTGTAGACCAACAGGTAATATTTTGATCCATATCCGTTACAGTAACTTACCGAGCCAACAATAACAATGCAGTCAAATCTGTTAAATTTCGATGCGAAATATGTCCGATATCCCATTGCGAACAGCTTGAGTATCACTTCCAGAACGAAAATGCCCAGGAAAACAAATTCCGCATATTCTGAAATAGTTTCTTGAAAAATGAGCAATGATGCTATTAATATTTCCATATTTCTACATGCAGCAGAAAAAACAGGAATGTTGATTAGAGTACGACAGAAAGAACTTACTCAAGAAGTTGGTCAACCAGTCCGGCTGTCCATAGTGTTCAGAGGCTACACAGGCAGTATTCAAGAACACAAGGGTGATCACAGACCAGTAGAAAACTTGCGTTTTCACCATTATACGGATTTGGACCCTGAGGAACACATGAATAAGGTAGGTATAAACAAAGTCAACTATTTTTTTTTGAGACAATCAAAGTTTTTTTCCAAAAAAAAACACAGTTAAAGAAATATAATAAGTACAACGTTTGATAAAGTGAACAAACCGTAGTTGACGAACTTTCTTCGACAGCGAATCCGTGCAGCCTCGTTTCCGCCTTCCTGTAGTAGAAACTTTTATTGCACATAACGATGAATTCTCAAGCCAACTATGCTCATCCAACATACCCACTATCGAACATCTTAAAGTAGTAAACTTTAATAATATGTGGTACCTCCTCCCTGATAGTCCTCTCCATCAGCTGCTTCATCCTCGTATTCCTCCTCCAGTTCTTCGTCCTCTTCTTCTAAATCCTCCTCTGTTTCCGTCGATTGTTGCTTGGTTGCTTGTTTTAACTTCTTGGTGGCAGCTCGTCTTCGTGCTAAACGTTGTCACATAAATGTTAATTAAATGTGGTTTCCTACCTCCGAAGCAGCACAATAATCATGTACAAGAATTATAAAGCAAAGAAACATTTGCGCCTTAATTTGTCTACCTTCCATTATCGCCTGTTTCTCTTCCTCGGTCGTCCTATCCTCTTTGAGTATCACCTCCTCTGCAGTGAGAATCCATTCCAGATACCCATTCAATTCCCTCTCAATCTGTTGTTGACGCCTCAACTTCAAGAATTCGCGACGATTTTCGACTCGCTCCCTCTCTTTGGCGAATTCTCTGGAATTACAAAGATACATATTTTTTGGTTTATTGATCGTCTGTACATTCCTGAGGAAATTTGTGTAAACCAAATTCAACCCAACGAGGTTGTAAATTATCCTTAATTTTCTCAAATTGGTGAAAGATCAAAACCACAAACCCGGACAAGACTCCGAGAACCAAGTTGAGCATAAAAAATGATCCTAATACAATGAGTGGAATGAAGTAGGCCCAGTTGTATGTGCTACCCAGCGAGTCGTTTGTCTGAAAGCATAAAAAAAAATAACAATCATATAGCGGTGATAGCGGTGATAGCGTAACAACCTGAGGATCAGGTAAGTTAAGCCCCAAACTATATTGGCACTTATTACACTGTGTCGTGAAGTGACATATAGTATTTAACTCATGTATGGTTTCGTACGTTGAATAAACCGCTAGCAAACAATCTTGAAGAAACAATGCCTTACATAATACATCACAGTCGTCCAGCCTTCCATTGTAATGCATTGAAAAACAGTGATCATAGCGAATGCAATATTATCAAACGATGTGATTCCGAAATTCGGACCGATCCACTGTGCTTTGCAAACTGTTCCATTCACATCACAGTTATACGCGCCAACCACTGTTGTTTTGTTGGTGCTGAAAGAGATATTTGCTAGATGCGGATATCGCTCTAGGTGTCGCGGTTTCCAGTGCGAGAACTACCTAACCAAGTGATGGCGATACCAAGTAGTGAATCCCCTAAATATCATTATAAAAACGATAATAATAACATCTGCACAGCGCAAGACCGCAAAACGAACAAATTAAAAAAACAGTACCATGGAAAAGGCCGCTCAGATACATTTTCAATCTCTCCCCTTTCGTTGTAGCAAGCCGCGTGAAAGATACCAGAATAGAACCTAAAAGGGTGAGTACTTCACTATTTACGTTGTACTCTCAATTTTAGAACACTACAAAACACGGAGACTTTCAATATCATTGGTTCATTGGGAGTGTGCTGAAACCCCCACCGCTTTGGGGAATCAGCACACACCCAAAGCGGGTGTGGGTTAAAAAACCTAATAATTGTTTAAATATTTACGTGTTTAATGTTAGTAATCGTAGTAAAATTAACTCACTCTAAGCCGATAATAGCAAATATGACAATTGCAAACAACACGAGCAATCCAATCTGCAACAGTGGCGCCATCGCACATAATATTGACTTCAGAACGACTTGTAAACCTGGAAGAAAGACATTCAGAAATTTAATGTCTATCGTAGTTCACATATCTGTTTTCCCAATGTTACTATCGTTATTTCTTCTTCTAACAATCCTTAGTGCTATTTTAGAAGCAAATCATGCGATGAATTGCATCCACCGTTCATAGGCCAGACGTACATAAACTTGCTGAGCAATGAAAATTGTGAATTTACTAAAAACTGACTGGGTATTCCAGAAACCAGTTTGAGCGGTCTCAACACCCTGACAGCTCGCAGTGTTCTCAAATCGACCGTTTCCACTTGCTGTTGACCGGAACCAGCGGTCGGATTGAATGGCAACATTGTTACACAACTGAAAGCATATCATACGTGTTCGTTATTAACTAAATAGTTGCCTCCGCCTTGGAGGGCTCAACTGAATGATCTATCTTGAAAACCGTTGCACGTCGATTGCACATTGCTGTTCGACATGGGCAAGACTAATTATACTATGTGTTAACAAATGCATAACTTTCGAACTCACCCAGAAACGACGACGATAAAATCCATAATATTCCATCCAGAACGCAGATAAGAACCTTTGTGAAGGATGAACCCGTGTGAGACAATCTTGAGTAAGCACTCAAGACAAAATATACCCATGAAGTAAGGCTCCGTCATTTCCTGCAATAAGTAACGGTGTGACAATGAGAGCATTTCTGCGAACCCTTCAAGCCCTTTGCAGTCCACAACTTAGAGACTGAGGAGGGCTTGATGATGCTGAATACGCTACTGTATGAATTATGGACAACTAAACCGCCCTTCTTCATTCTTTGTTCCAAAAGCGATCTCATCAACAAAATGCATCGCTCTTTTTGGAAATGGCAAAAAGCAAATTAGTGACAATTGATGCAGAGTTGCGTACTAGAAAAGGGAAAAGGAAAAAAAAGAACAAGTGAGTGTTCATGGCAGAATGCCAATAAAGTCGTCATCGCGCTATGATGTCTGGACTTTAATAACAGAAGGCCTCCGGAACATGACGATTTGTAGGTTGAAGTCTAGTAATTACTTGCTCTAGGCAGAACCTAGGGAACAATGCTCTTAATGGATAGATTCACAATTTCTCTAAAATAACAACGACAATTTACTATGACTTGAAACACTCACCAACATCTCGGATAACGGCTTTTTATCATTTCTCGGCAAGTGTTGTTCTAACGCCAAAACTACGCAATTACCTAAACAGTACGATATTTAGACAAACAAAATGATAAAATAATAACTCAGGAGACGAAGTGCGCTTTCTATTTACTTCTACAAACCATGTTCACCCCTCGCTGACTCAGCATTGTTAATACAACAATTGGAAGACGTTTATTTGTATATTTTGTGACAAAACCATGCGTACTTAGACATACACATAATAAGAGATTCGGATATTTATCTTAATGTCTCGCATTACTTGTTGTCTCAGTATTGGGTCTTCGCCTTTTGCTTTATTGATTTAATTGTTATCCTTAGATACTGCTACTCTCGGGTGACCTACCTATAATAGTCAACAAAATGAAGTATTCAAAGGGTCCCCATTCAATGATCGTCCTCGCATGTCTTCTGATGATATTGTCCCCACTAAAGATGAACAACGAAGACGGACCCTGAAATGGAAATAAATACAAAGATTTACTTGGACATACATCTAATTTGCCAAATAATCACCGGGGCTGGCCACGTTCTGTTGTTAACATGCTTTATCACTCCATTGCAAGGTCGTCGTACACCATCGGTACTTTAATTAGTTTCAATATCAAGCGCACTATAACACCCTCATGCTTTGTAACAGAGAACAATGCTTTAAGTGTACACACTGTTATCCTATTCTCTTTCCTCTGTCCTCTCAAACCCGCTCCGTCTATCTTCACATCTATCACAGCGAACTGATATCCGAGGGGTGTGACTGCTCCCCGGGGGTCTCTTAAGGCCTCAAGTGAAACGGAGCAAAAAACCGAATGAATACACACTGCGCTGTGCTTTGGCCAAATACCAAGACTCCTTATGCATGTCATGGCAAAGCATTTGACGAGAGATTAAAGGAGAAAATCGCAGTTTTGTTCGAAGCAATGGAATTCAAAGCACTTGCTCTGCAATACATTATGATGAAATCCCCAGGGTCTACATTTATACATGACTACGTGACGTAGGTAACAGGTACCTTGCTCGTGTTTACATCTACATTAGGGCTATTTTCGTCCTTTATATTGTTTTCAATTTAAAATTATCCCACGTCAATGCCAAAGTCAATTATTCGCCTATGAGTGACGAATTTGCCGTAGGTGTCAGTTCATCAAAATCTAATTTGTGAACAGAAGCGGCTAGAGTACAAATATGGACTACACACATATCGAAAAGGGGATTAGCAGTAACAGAAAAGACACCACCATTTTACGTTCCTTAATTCAACTCAAACTTATGTGTTTGTAATGCTGAAGTTTACAGGAAGGCTTCAAAAATCAGACCAGACATGAATCGGTATGCTTTCCAGAAGACGCAAAAAAAACTGTATTTCCGCCCTTGAATAAAGGTGCACACCCTTGACGCGTAAAAAATGTATTTGTTTATTAAAATGAGGAGAACGTTTTCTTTTTGCATCACAGAACTCTTCTCTAAACTCTTCCTTTGGCATTTTTCCATTCATTTACCCACCTCGAAAAGCTATGTAATGTATATTTCAGCAACTGAGACGTCAATATGCCCCCTCTTCTAAACTTGAAAGCGACTCGACAAGTTAATTGCTCCAGCCAACAAAATAAACCGTTTTGCGGAGGGGGCCCCGTACTAGTGAAGAACGTTTTGGTGTGTAGGTCTATTGGGGGTATAGAAGGCAAAGGGGGGTAGGAAAAGAGACGGATAGCTTTCCTTTAGACCGAAAATAAGAAGAAAGGCTATCTGAAATGCAGATGCAAGGGTGAGAGGTAGAAACAGACAACAAGAGATAAGGGGAAAGAGAGAGATAGAGGGAAAGAGATATGAGGAAGAGACAAAGCAAGAAGATAGACGGAGAGAGGAGAAGGGGAGGATGACCATTTCACGGACGCTTTCCTTATACATAGAAGGAAAGATGAAGAAGAACAACAAGAATGGATGAATAGATGTTCAAAGACAAAAAGGAACAGTTCGAACCAGGAAGTGACAAATTCACATAATAAATGGTGAATATTACTGATGCACGTAATTCATTGTTACACGGGTAAGACCCTTCGCACCCAGGCCTGGGAGCTATGGGTCTAAAATCATAGTATGTCCTGAAACCCCCAATAAAAAAACTGATTACATTATTCAATGCCTCCAGACAATTCCGGAATACGAAACCACTATAATATGGTACTCGACCTAATATGGTAACTATTTCTTCTCCATAATTAGTTATTGAAGACATATACAAAGGTGAAACAATCGCCTTGGTCTAATACGTTTAATCCTGATTCCACCATTTATACACCTCGAGCTATCGCCTCAATATAACTCCTTGTTTCCTTTGTCGAGCTGGTGTATGTAAAAAAACGAGGAATTAACTTATCGTGCGACACAACTTTGGCCACATATGAGTGTTTTTCTCCCCCTCACTAAATATATTCGAGAGGCATATCGGAAACTAGACCTAATGAAGTCAGCACACATCTTCACCTTATGCGGCTCTTGTCCTAAATGTTGCCTTCCTCTCTCTTCCCTTCCCGATACCATATCTTTCTAGCGGAGACGGGTCCTAGTCAGTCCTCTGCGCCCATTTTGAGGCACAAACCCAACTAATTAAAAAAATTCGAACCACCTCTCCATTTCAGAGTGGACGAAGCACAAGCGACATATGATGACATACTCAAGTGACATACACAAAATTTCTTAATAAGTTCTTTCTCTTAATGTTTTTCGAACTATTTTTCAAGGCTAGGACGTTAGGACTACCTAAAAAAGCACATGCGGTTCAAATGTGCACAATTCGCAACCACGTCGGGGACCTCCGAAAACAAGGTTAGCGTCTTCGGCGCCTTTGCTTGTTACAAAAGAAGGACGCAGAAGAAGCAAATCATGGAATATGTAAATTAGATGCCCGACCGACTGGAACTAACCCACTGGTTTGCAGGGTTAGTTAGTGGAACGTCAACGACGGGAAACAATATGCCGCTAACTACATTGAAAGCAACCCGGTGGTATTGCTGATATAGCTACTATGTCTGAGGTTTTAAGACACATAACTTAGACCGTGAATCACAAAATACTATACACTTTTGTTTCCCGTACCTAACGATGGATTGCGATATATGTAGAACACAAGCTAGAAATGAGCAAACCCCTTCTGCCCTCCGTTCAAGTGCATCCCGAAAAGGGTCAAATTTCCTGTTCTCAGCCATGAGAAATTCAGCATGATGAATTTGCACATCTTCATATTTTACCGGCGTATGTAATGTTAAAAATGCGCTGAATAGTTGGTTTGTGGAAAAAAACGGAAAGAAGGTGGATTCTTACAGAATGAATAAAAAAGCAATGCAGTGAAGTTCAGGAAAGGTGCAACAGTAAGGATATGCTCCCTCTTACGAGGAAACCGCAATTTATCGCTACAAAACAAAGGTCACCGAGTTTTATACATATTCCAGGTTGCTAAATTAAACACACGTAAACCACACTACCAAGACAAGCTAAGATGGCTTAAATCTAGAGTTTGCGTGCTATTTTGAATATTGTGATTTGAGAATGGTGCGTGGTACGAAATGTCTACCGTACTATGGTTTACAAAATACTTTATGTTTCGGTAGTTTTCAAATGAGCATGTCTATTTATGGACTAGTACCCTCATTGGTTTTAGCTGTTTTTTTCAGCAGCGGGTGGCTAGCGGAGGGGTGTTTTTCCTCTCGCTTGCACTGTTTTCACCATCATTCCGCCTTTATTTTATGCATGAAACGAAATTTTTCTGAGCAAACTAGCTCGGGGCTCCAAATTTCCTGCATGTTACATAGTTGGGAAGGTCCGGTAATCCGAGTGCAATTCTTGTGTGAATTAGATGAATAACGTGGGAATAGAAGGGGGTTTCTCCCATCGATACTTGGAATCAGACAAATGGGTGAAATGCAAGCGATACTATGGAAATGACGGCAAACTTTTCTTAAAACTCGAGATAGATAAACAAGAATGACACCGTGAACATGTTGGAACTAGGATAGAGAATAATACTCGGACACGAATAGTAATATATATATATACTTTTAGGAGCCGACGAAAATAAACCTGGCCTGCGAAAAATATTACTATAAATAACAACTATGTATTTTTAGAACTAGAATTTCCACCCGGAATAAATTCGATTGTTGTTACATACACCAAATATGTGAATACTAAATGTTGCATGAGAGAAATAAAATAACGACAGCAAGACAAAGAGTACATATGCATGTAATAACAAAACGAGACAAAAAATAAAATCGTCACAAACCTTTTCCTTGATGGGCGCTTGCGAGGCGAGTGTGGTTTTGCGAGCTGTAGTGAACGGTCCTTGCCCATCACATTTTTGCTCCCTGCGTGCCTCCTCGGCCGCAAGCCTGAATTGAACGTATTTTTATACATAATAATCTAGTAGTCTCTAGGAAAATCCATGTCTTATTGCTCTAGGTTATACAACAGTGAACATGACATTTAACAAAACTTTTGGTTATTGACATATCTGAAAATAGCAACGAACTGCATTTTGAAGTTAAAAAGTAGAAAATACCACGAGAACTTACCCGTCGAACCCAGAGGTGTGAAATCGAGTGAAGTTACAATCAGCTAACGTACCTGGCAATTTGATCAATTCCCAGCATTTACCACTGCTCGCCCACATGCATGAGCTTAGTACAGTATTTGGAGTGAGTACAGGGCTTTAAAGAGCCGTTATCGGTTGGTTTGCATTCGGATAAACAAGCAGAACATGGACTGCTCGAATGCAATGTTAACGTAGCTGATCAGGCAGAGTATGTCTGTTCAATTGTAACGGAAGCAAGGAATAAATTCGCAGTGGGTAAAAACCGTTGCCTTCCAAGACGAACCGGTGAATGGCCGAAAAAATGGTGCGCTCCGGTGCTTGCACCGCTGATGCACCAATATAGGCGGGCCCCTTGCTTGGCTGGGGAGTTTAGTATGTATGGCCCCTAGTGCGAGTGTGAGATCAGTGTCAGCTTGAGCGGAGAGCGGCAAGCAAGAAGCCGCGGCCAGGAGGGGGATCGATGCGGGGCGGGCAAGCGGCCCATAGGGGCCACGACAAGTACGCGCGAGAGAACCCATACATAAGACAACACCGTTCCGGACAAGACGGATGCCGGATCCGCGCCAAGGAATACGTTAATCCCCTCGACAGTAGAGAAAATGGATGGTTTGGAATGTTAATGTTGCAGGCGAAGGTCCGGAAAAGCCGCAACCCCATTAATTACCCCCGGATTATGATAAAAAGTGGAGCAAAGACAAAGACTATATGAGACACGCACGTGTAAACATGTTATAAAGCATGTTCTAGTTTCTGTGGAGATACGTATGCAACTGTGATCATGTACTGAAGTATATGCCTTATTGAATTGCGGCAAAGTAGAAACCAAAAAAAAACGCTTATAAGAATCACCATTACGCAAGTATCTTAAAACGAGCTGCCGAATTAAGTCTCAGTTATGTAGTTGCGTTTGACAACAGTATGATACCGGAGGAAGTCGGGTAGTGCTCGACAATAGGCAGCGAAAATATCGTTCGGCGAGATTATGGAAAAAAATCCACGCGTGGTCATCTCGAAGTAGAGATAAGGATACACATCGTAACTTTAAAAAATCTAAAAGAGCACTTGTGTGCGAAAAGGCCAGAACAGGCGCGATTCCAACGCTGGGCGCGAAAACTTCACAAAGGTTTTATTGTATATAAACGCCGCAATTTGTCTAACTCTAAAAGGGCCTCTTTGTCTACCGGTCTAGATCTCCAAACTCTAGAAACAGAAAATGTGTTTCGCTCACCTTTTTCTTGAATCTACCCGACGGAGTTTGAAATTTTTCATATCAGTGCTCAAAAAATTGATTGGAAACAATAAATACCAGTCTACTTCAGTACAGTTTTCAATACAGTTCGAAAGGACGGTGTGTTATGTGTTTTTGATGAGTCGTCTTCTGAATTATATCCCAGATCTATGGCGCATTCTTTTAATGTCGCATAAAACTATCGTTTTTCTCACAAAACTTCTCCGTTTCGATCGGCATATAACAAACGGCTGACAAATTACTCCTATATGAGCAAAATAAATTGCATCACTATCTTTAAAAACAAACACATGCAACTGCATCTAAATCTAACACAATGTCCACAATAAGAATTTTTCTCGATCAGCGAATGCTAGCAAAAGGTTCCGAGTATCGTTATTATTTTTCACCTGCATACATCCATCTAAAACTTCTAAGTACCTCAATTAACACACCATGCACTTGTTGCGTATGCGCATATTTAGATTCAGTAGTATTTCTCAAATGAGATAAACACAAGGAAGACAGTTTGTGATTAACTTTTTTTTTCCGATATTTAAATATACAAGTCCGTATTAATTTAAGATAACCTTAGCATCTTCCAAAATTCTCTGTTGAGCATAATGCTTTGAAAGTAGTCGCTCCTTCGTTTTAGTATTGTTCGCGACAATTTACGGGAGGTAGGAGGCATGATTTCTGCTTTTTTTCGCACAGATCAATTAAAGAAAAGCCAATAAATATGAGTTGTTTAGTGTAGGATGCGCATTTGATGTTCAAATTGACACTTGATCATTAGGTCATGTCGTGGAGAACAAGCTTTCATGTGTAGCCTGCTAGGTTTGAAGAGAATTAGACATTTGCCGAACCCAGAAGGCGCTATCAATTAAGAATAGTGAGGCACGCGTACAGAATATTTCAAAATCGATGTGGGTGTGTTCTCAATTTGTATATATATTTGCCGGAAATTGAGGAAATAAAGTAAGTGGTTAGTTGTTAGGGAAACATCGCTCATCGTGACTAAAGTTTGCATTACTTGAGGTCATTTTGAGTTCGGTAACGACTTTTTTTCAAGCGACATCCTGATTACAATGTAAATTATAAGATACCCACTTCTTCGATGATCTATATTAGCTTGATAATCCAAGTCCAAACGTAATTCAGATTTGCAAGAAATATTTTGTAAGTGTGGGTGACTGAATGACAAAAAGACTAGCTTGGTACATGTTGCCGGTCTTATCTATTCTAAAACGGAATATTTAAAAAGCCCCAACGAATTTGTTCACCTAACATAATGTTGCATGTTGGTCACTAGTAGGTCAGTGTGATAACGGCGAGTCCCTGCCGACAGACGGCCCGTAGTTTTTGTTTTGAGGTAACGTGGCTAAACTAGTCTAAAATTGCAAAATGGTTGGCTGCTTGTGTGGATTCAATTTCTTTGATGATATGTCAGTTACACCTATTTTCTGTGGGATTAATTTCATTTTATGTTTGGTGGATGTACATATACCATGCTATGGATTTTTCGAATTATCTCTGATTTACTACTTCGAATTTTAACACTATTGAATCTTTTACCGCCTCTTATGGCGTTGCCGTCTTTCTCAGAGTCCAATAAGCGCCACTTAAACATACACGCAATCCCTCAAACGAATGGTTATATACGTAACTTAAGAATAACATAGAAATACATGTCGACCTCTGCATTTACATTATCAGTAGTAGGAACAAAGATTTAAATCCCACGAGATAAATCATTTGTTTAGCATGCCCTATTTACCTGAAATGAGTTCACTGTGAAGGCTACCCGAAGTATATATGTACTACGATGGGCCTATGACGTCCGACCTTTAAAATACCGTCTATTTTTAGGGTAAAATTGAAGAATACTACCCCACTGAAGTATACTACCCAAATTTGAAATATACTACCCCATTTGTATGGGGGTAGCATTTTGTAAGGTAAAAAATACTACCCCAACCCGAAGAATACTACCCCATTTGACATTTTATTACCCCAGTCAATGGGGTAGTATTTTTCAGTATTGGGGTAATGATCTTCAATGGTGGGGTAGTCATCTTCAATGGTGGGGTAGTCATCTTCAAACCCTAGGTAATCTTGAATTACACTACCCCCACATGTTAAAATACTACCCCTTCTTGCAAAATATTACCCCCACCCATTGACCTTTACTACCCCGTGGGGAATATTACAAAATACTACCCCTGTCAATTGAATATGACTACCCCACAATTGAATATGAATTGAATATGACTACCCCATCATTGAATATGACTACCCCACCATTGAATATGACTACCCCACCATTGAAGATGACTACCCCACTATTGAAGATGACTACCCCATCAATTGAATATGACTACCCCATCAATTGAATATGAATACCCCACCATTGAATATGACTACCCACCCATGAATATGACTACCCCACTGTTGAATATGACTACACCACCTTCCAACGTAAATAAAAACAACCGCGAAATCAAAAAACACACACAGACATCGCCGAAAGTGAAACAGTCGAAAACCCGTTCAAAAATAGGTAACTTACATTCATTTCGGTGAATTATTGTCGTAGGCAAAGAAAACGGGAGCACAACATAACTACGGCAGGCATTAGGTGAATACTGATAAAATCCAAAAGCACTCATCGCTTTTAAACAGAACTGATTTGCATGTATGCTAATTGACAGATGGTCATTATTCAGGAGAATTTTGTAAACGTTTCGATCTTTCTGCCAACATTTGAATTGGGGTAGTATTTTGTAAAATGGGGTAGTATTTTGTAAAATGGGGTAGTATTTTGTAAAATGGGGGTAGTATTTTGCATGGGGTAGTATATTTAAAAAAGGGGTAGTATTCTTCAATCCAGGGGGTAGTATTCTTCAATTCTGTAGCAATATTTTAGAAGCATCACAAAATGGATTGTGCAATGAAAAAGACAAAACCAACAAACCTATCTCTTCTCTTCCACATATAACTGTAGTAAATGAGGGAAAAATATCCAGGCTTGGCGTAGGCCTTTTCGGCGTCCGTCATACCGTAATCGCGAGTCATCACTAGCGCTATATAATAACTAGAATTTTAAGTGCTAATAAGTTGTGTCACATTCAGTAAACTGTAGGATTTGTTAGCCGACTTATGAGAGCTCGGTGAAATTGTTGTCGTCAGAAGCAAATCAGAAGCAGAGCAGTTGCCCATGTAGTGTAGGGACTGAGTTCTGTAAGGCGAATGGCACCCGAGTGGAGGTTGAAACGCCAAAAACAATCAGAAAATTGTATAATTTGACGAGATTTGGCGCTCTTTCGGACACGATGGTCCCCCCGAAAATATACCCGAAGAGCAAGGCACCAAAAGCGCTAATAGGATAACGAGGAAAAGAGGACACACGGATGGTGCGTCGATTACTACAGATTGCAAGTTATGTCACTGGAATAAACCGCTCGCGCTGGATTCGCGTGTCGGACGGAACTCCTGTACGGTTAGTGTTTCAGCTGCTTCTTGTACTTCTTGTATTAGCATGAATGGGAGCTTCAGCAGATAACTTGGATCATATTTTGTCATTAGGCGGAACAAAGTTCAGCCGACACAGTAGGAATAAGTTAGGAATATTTGTCCTTTGACTTAATAACCGGATTCTGAAGAATACCGCGAGAAAAATGAAGAAAAGTGGAATAACCTAGCAATACCAAGAGCCACGCAACAAATAATCAATGGTGGTTTTCGACAATGTTGCTGGTCTAATAGCTTCGAAGAATACAATATTGTAACGGAAATGGGGACAATTTCCGCGGTTTTTGTAGTCTAGCGTGATTGCTCAACGGTAATAGACAGGACTTTTGAGTTGGAGCCTACTCGAACTAGTTGATATATGTTTAGATGCAAATTCAAAGGTTGAACAACATTCTGAGCATCAGTTCCGGGAATAGTCGAACAAAATGCAACAAATAATGGTACATTGTTCCATCGTAGTGCGCGTGAGTGGAAAGCGCGCATCGTAAATGCAACAGAAATATGACAAGCACATATCATGCAATAAGATGAGCAGAGCTAGGAAAAATTCAGTTGAAGGTCTCGAAAGCTCACGATGTTGTAGCGCGAAACAAGTCCCTGTCCTTAATACGGAAGACGAACCTCGACGTTGGTGTTCCTTTGTCATGCATATTGGTAAGTACATTTATCATCTATATATCGACAAAAAATCTTGAACCGAAGAATTGTTTGAATGAATATAGAGTAATGTTACGGCGTAACTATCAGAGGATACACGACATTTCAATAGTGTTATAAAGAAACTTCCTTTCAAAGCATAGTAAACAGGTAGGTGAGTTCACAGTTGATGATATTTAGGACAAAATTATAATTGTAATGTTCAGTAATTAAATGTTACCTTGGCATTGCCGGCCATACTGCCACCTTGACGGCCTCCTGTATCATTTGTCCGGGATGCGGAGAACATGTCTCGAATAGCACGTTGTCCGACAGGGAAATCTTTCGCGGGTGGATTGGAGAATGCAGAAGTTCTGTACATTTTCAACTGTCAAAGCTTCCATATTATGAGTTTCATTTACTTAGTTTCAACTGCTAAATAATTACTTAAGATTTCCACTTAAACGTTCCGGTCACCAGCAGTTTAA
Source organism: Pelodera strongyloides (assembly GCA_036852015.1). Classification (NCBI taxonomy): domain Eukaryota; kingdom Metazoa; phylum Nematoda; class Chromadorea; order Rhabditida; family Rhabditidae; genus Pelodera; species Pelodera strongyloides. The sequence goes on from JAANDG010000530.1 coordinate 38,731, forward strand.
TAGGAAGCTCAGACCCTCCGTAAAGCGCAGATTTGAGATTTTTGTCTACTCATTGAGAGCGACCGATTATCCCGTCTTCTCAATGAGACACACAGTTTCTAATTATTCTTGCACTGTACAGTCGACTGGTGTCTGCTGAGTTGCTGAGTTTGAAATATTGACTGAGCAAGTGTGGAAAGGTTCTTTATGGATTACTATGGCTGCAAAATATGGACGTTTATGACAAGCCTACCGGTTGCCGCAATTGGTATCATCCATGGTTGCAGGCGGTCCAGGTCGGGCGGTCTACGACCCGGGACACGGCCGCCCTCAGGCATACACTACCGTACACCCTGTCATGATAATATCAATAAACAATAAAATGCTAATACAGTGCACGGCATAGGCATACGGGCACCCAAAAAAACGTGTTTCTACTAGATTTATAGGAAGTCTAGGGCAACCACTCAATCAAGCATGGCCAAAAACCCAAACATAATGATTTTCAGCATAAAGAATACAAAAAATTATATAATTATATTTATTTTAATGACGCCAAATTGTACGTCAAAAAATGAAATTCAGAGTTCGCGCAAACCATTTATATGGTCTTGTAGATCTTTTCATGGCGAGAATTTATGTAACAAAATATATATATAATTTGAGGCGTACTCCGAAGGAAGTTACGACGTTCTGAAGCTCCAATGAGCTGTTTTGGTCCCTAGCGCACCCCTTCAACTAAACATCGCAGTTGCCTAACTTCAAGCCGCCGTAACGCTGGTAGGATGGTTGATTTCTTCAAAAAGCGCTTTTTCCGCAAATTAGGGCTAAATTTAGGGGCCCGTATACTTATGCCGTGCACTGTATATGCAATTGTTTTAGTATGTCAACTGCAGTATGATATGTGATACACTCCGGAATGAGCATCATTAACCGAATAAATGCAACAATATGAAAATTGGAAAGAAAGGACTGATATATGATAAGCTTAGAAATGCAAAAACATTGCGGAGTATTTCGCCAAAGCAACGAACTCAAACAAATCAAAAAGCATGAATTTCAAAAACGGAGGGGGCAAGTGTCAAACTCCGAAAACTCTCTTCCCTTTTTTTACTTGACATTTTTTGACGTACAACCTTCAATGTGTGTTTATGCGGACAAAACTTCCACTCAGCTTCCAAAAAACGGAAACGGATTACTCGGAGCAAGAAAGCAAATAAACAACAATAGAAAAGCACATGAATATTCGGGTGATTTAATACTTCGGCAAAGTTCATAATTTATATTATGTAAGTTCCTAATACAGTTAATACCCCTAATATGTATAATACCCCTAATATGTATGTAATAAAATTACAATGTATGCGCTCTCGCAGCGTGTGCTGATGACAAGAATGGACTTCAATAAACAATAATGAATATTTTGAGTTAAAGGATACAATGAATTAAAGAGAAATGTGATGGAGAGAAGGAAGTATCATTCTGGTAATTCATTAAAGCAGTAGGATACCGGAAATGTAAACTAAAGATAATTTTATCTATCAAAGCGGCAAAAAATAAACATAGTCATATTTAGATGGTAGCAATATTTGTTTGTCAGAAGTTCAGAACAACCATACATTATGGGCTGCATCGTTCAGCATTCACACATCGACGTCTGCCTGATTCTTAACTGTTTTATGGAAGGCAGACAATTTCAGTCAATAATGTAGCAAATGTATGACAACCTTTGATCTGTTTCGCCAAGAAGGAGTCTCAGTAAAGCAGGAAATCCGGGGTTATGTACGGCGAATTTGACAAGTTGAAAAAAAATCCTACATATTGAGGAGAGCTGCAACATAGGATTTCTACCCAATAACGGAATGTGAATGTAGAAAACATACGCTAAAGAAACTAAGTGATCTGCAGAAATGTCAGCAAAGGTTCAATGCACGCTCGGATTTTTCTGTATACTTGAATTTCGTGTCAACTTGGGGTTGAAAAATCAGCGGCGGGCACACATTTATTCTAAGATACGGATAAAGGGGAACAGTGTTGTATTTTTGTGTGTCGTCGTGGAGCGGACGGCTGGCTCAACCTCATGAATGCATATGCATTTCAAATGGACGCTAGATCTTCGGTGCTTGCTTTCCTGAACTCTCCTTTCTAACATGCTTTTTCACCGTCCTCTCGCCCAAAGTTCGGCTGGAGAGGCCGAAATGGCAGGACAGATTTGGTGGCGTTCTAGCCAAAACATAACTTAAGTTCGTTTTTGAGTGGAGACGCATAGAGCGAGAGAGATACATAGACAGATGCAAGGGAGACCTACGCTGAGATTCAATAAAAGATAGAAAGAAAAGTTAAACTAGTTAAACTAGCGTAATAATAAACTGAACATATGCTTTTTGCCAGAGAATGAACAACAAAATACCTGTTAGGATCTTCAATATATGTTTATTGTCGTTTTTATACGATGTTCAAAATTAGGCAATGAAAAAGATCGCTATGACAAAATAACTAGGCAAGACGGAGGCAAGAAAAGAGCTCGGCTTCTTGTCATATTTGTGTGCGTATGCGGTATTCGGGTATGGCAACCAGGTGTTGTCAAGTAATATATTATTCCCATTTCGAAGGCACTAATTTCAAAGCGCCGCAAGGTGATTGTCCAACGTTCTCTCAAAGTCTCCGTCTCTCGCGCACACTTCTTTCTGTGTCATATGGTCCTGGCGCATGCATTCTTTTGTCGCGGATCTGAATTTCTAATCAGGGAGCTAAGGTCGCAAGTTCCAATGTCCTCTGACAATGGAAAAAAATTAGCCAGTCCAAAAAAAATGCAACCAAATTCAAAAACGAATGAAACTATCGCACGTAGTAGTTGCAGGAGCTAATCCATTTTTTTTTCACCTGGAAGAATTACCTAATTACTCTACTTGATTATATCAGGAAATGATGAGATTAGCTTTCTCATTATCGAAACAACTCGATGTGTAGCGGGGCAAGCGAGTACACTCGATAATTCGTTTGGAAATGCATAAGTATTGCCAGCTACTGGCGCTAATTATAAACACATGTTTCGAGGAATATCAGAAAAGATAGTTGGAATAATATGCGTGTTTCAAAAAGGCTGAACTCTACTATACAATTCTGGCGTTCCGACAGGAAAGACCCACGGTCACGAATTTTTTTTCATCGTTCACGATTTAAAAGAGCAGTGGGGGTATTGGAGACACAAGGTAAACATAATTGAATTCTAGTAGTTAGTAATTTGATAAATTTCATGCAGAAATGATATTAACCAAAGGTCAGTGTTGAAAATGTGCCCCGGTTCAAGTATTTCATTTATAAAAAACATCAAGGACCAATAATTCGACGAACTGGTATACACAGAAAAATGTTAAAGGGATGGGTTCACTAGAAAATCACCTTGTTTTTATGCTTTAGTTTGATTGTACAAAGATAAACTTAAACAAAGAGCATACAAAATATTTCTTGAATTATTCCCTAGGGAAGCTGTGAGGTGAAAAAGGTGAGTATTGATCGATCTTCCGATAAAAGAGTGCAACGAGATAAACTAAGGAAGCTAAGAGACATGGCTGAAACACACTGTTTTGAGCAAAAAAAACTGTAGTTTTCATCGTTTATTTTACTTAAAACAATGAAAAACTGTGTTTCAGCCATATCTCTTAGCTTCCTTAGTTTATCTTCTTGCACTCTTTTTATCGGAAGATCGATCAATACTCGACTTTTTTACCTCATATCTTCCCTAAGGAATAATTCAAGAAATATTTTTTATGCTCTTTGTTTAAGTTTATTTTTGAACAATCAAATTAAAGCATAAAAACAAGGTGATTTTCTAGTGAGCCCATCTCTTTAAGAGAAAATTGCTTATGACACAGAGCAGGCTTCAATACTAATTGCAAGAATGGTTAACAAACGTTGTCTACAATTTATTAACTTTTTAATTTGTGTCCAAGGAGAGCCCTTACTGTTGCGTGATCCATTCATATTATTGGCAAGAACGGAATAAAAACAACAACTTTAAATATTATCTCCTGGGATAGAAATGAGTATAAAATAGCAAATAACATCCAGCCAATATACGTCAAAACTTCATGGAATACGAAAAATCTGTGCATTGCTTGTTTAATAATTGATTCATTACGTTCAGTTTGTTAGATGAAATAACCAGCCGGGGGACACGAATTAGTCGAGAGTGAGAATTGTTGAATAATTCAACCAATTATCAATGGCCTAATTGCGCATTCTGCCGCCCGGAGAAATTGAAAATACAGATGGATGCAAACAGTAGGAAGGGAGGCATTGCCCGAGAGAAAAAGAAAATAACTAACTCTATATATAATTGAGAAAACGCGCTTCGATATATATCTCCGTCTCATTCCTGATCAAATTGTTAATGTGAAACTAAAAAAGTAGGACGCTAGCAAAAAAAATAGCTCGCCTTTTAAAGGATATGGAAGGTACTCAACTAAAAAAGGAAACTACTAAAGTAAAAGAAGGGGGTTCGGTTCAAGTGGGCTTAGTTTGGGTGGAAATATCACCAGTGCGGGGAGAGAGGGAGAAGGCCCATATATTCATTTTATATAGAGCAGAAAGTGAAACGCGATATTCCAACTCATGAACAATTGGAAACAAATACTCCGTCAAAGCCATCAAGTGGCACCTTTTACGAATATCCATGCACGCTTTGGTCGTTTAGTATTGCCATTTGCTAAAAATATGTTTCACATTCAAAATCAACCTCGAATTTGGTCTGTCGATTGCTGGAGTAAGTTTGCTTATTTTCAAAAATCCAAAATGACAATGACAAGCAGCGGAAAATGATTTTTTTTAGCATGACATCCAATAAAGAATATTTTAGAAGGTGACTTTTTCTAGGGGAGAACTCCGTTCAAAACACTGGTATGCATTCAATAGCATTTTTGAATGTGAAATTAAATAAATAGTATAAAACACGTGTTGGACATTTGGGAAAACAAAAGTGCGCTTTGTGAAGTTGCACAGTGGAAAGATTAAGAGCATCGCATCCTCGGAATAATTTCAACCAGATGTTTCGGCACGCAATGAATGAGGCATATCGAACGATCCGTAGATCATAAGTGATAACTACTCAATCCATACATCTATTATAATCTATCTATTATAAAACAAACTTTCAAGGGTGGTCATTAGATGGCACTAAAATGAGTATCTAAAGAAAGGACAATAATAAAAAAACATTTCTTGGAGATGGAAAGGAAACTACGAATTATCACAAAAACCTCAGGAGCCCTACTGTTGTAAGGTAACACAACACAGAAGAATTCATCAGAAAAAGGCATACATCCAGATCCGGCTCCAAGTAACCGACCAGCTGGACAACGAATCCGAATTCAGTATAACAACACATTGCATTATGACACATTTAATAGAAAACCTAGGGCGGAGAGTTGTGAAGCGTGTAAAACATCGACATCTCAATAATCCCGCCAGATATGAGTTGTTTCAGCGAGTCCGCTTAATTAATAGCTAGGAATTCAGAAAGTCGAGGCTAATTGTAAGAGGTCCCTCGGACACGCACGGCCCTCTTTTGTTTTTGTGTGGATGTGATGAGGAAAAAACAACATCAAATAAAATTCTTAAAAGAAATGCGGATCCTTATGTTGACAGAACCGAACCTTACACACAGCATTGGATGATGAACACCTGCACCAAAAAGGGGGACATCGGTGTTCAGAAGAAGGCATACATTCATCCACATATTAACAATGTGAACTAGATTTATTGTATAATCTTTTTTTTTCTCCAAAAGAATGCCAAATGTTGGCGAATTCCTGTGAATGCAAGAAAAAATATTGAGTATTATTTGAGTCTAGGGTGTGTAGCTGAATAATTCATGTATGAGCAGTCATTTCGCATAAGGTTGGCCATCCATCAAAACGAAGCCGTACTTCTTCTACATAATGACCACAAATAGTCTTTTCCACACTTCATCAATTACTGAGCAGGGCGGATAGGCTAACAAGTGCCTAAGTATCTCTATAGGTATCTGTGCCTACGTATCATTATGTAGAGGTATACGTTGCTTTAAAGAGTTAACTCTTTCAAATAAATATTAAAATATTGGACAACGTAGGTTAAGTTCCAACTATTGAGCGTAAGAAATACCGCAACGTATTTCTTACTTCGTACATGACTCAAAGCTAAAATGACGAGATGCAATGAAGTTGTAAGTTAATTGTTTTTTCATTATATATGAAAAGGAAAATGATATGCAATGCCTGAACAACACGGACACATAACAAATGAAATTATTTCTGTTATGAGCCATTATCGCGCACGAATGATTTAATTAGGTTCAGCGTTCTAGTGTATATCAAAACAGAAGGAACACAATACATCACTTCTTTCGGAAAATCTCTTTGTAACGAAAATCGCAATGTCTCCTATCATGCTTCAACACACAAAAAGATGATGTTGTGTCAGGTGTACAGCTCCTTATAGTCTTATAATGGTTGTCATTTGTTAATTTTTGTATAAGAAATATGGTAAGTTGCAGAAGGGAGAGAGTTAAACACCTCATTGGGCAACGTGGAATATAATGATTGTGGAGGGAATGTGTTGCTTGACTGCGATGAATAATTTAGTTGATAATTGACTGCATGACCACATAGGGCAACTTGTCCTTCAGTTGGATGAGTTAGTCCCGGGAATCAGGATCCTCCTAATTAACAGCGTTTAGCGGGAGCTATTTTAAACGTAGATTGCTTGAGATCACATGGGCGAAACGAAGAACAGATGTAGTATCTAGACGAAGTTCTAGCTTAAAACGGTAGGCATGTATGGTGAAAAATGTATTTCAGAATTGCATTTCCATGTATTTTATGTATACATGGGAACGTTGTACCCTTCAAGTGTAGACGTGCCCTTCCAGTATATATATATATATATATATATATATATAATATATATATATATATATATATATATATATATATATATCAAATGTTATGGGCTAAGGACTTTTGTACGACCCAGTACTATGCGCGTTAAATACCTACATAGGAATACAGTTGTACACCTTACGTTTCAAAACCGCGTGCCAACTCATTGTAATATCAGTGTTTTAAAATTTCATTTCCACTTCATTGAGCTAACCATAAGCGTGGTTGCACAGAATGATGTGTTAAGACAACGGTGCCATATGAAGAAAGATCTTACCTGTCTTTTCCCAAGAGGTCACATAACATCCAAAAATATATAAAACTGAATGACTTACTTAACTCTGAACTTCGCTATGAAATCTATTGTAGTATTTCAATTACGTTTTTTCATGAAAAATTGATTAAATTGCACTTCTCTAAACCCGATCGACAGAAATGAGTGTTCAACGACGAACTAAGGTAATCTGACTTACTGCGGACTCGACTGATTACGATTTGACTCCTTCATCCGTGTCATAAGCAAAGCACATGTCTTGTGGTCGGACACATCCACGACACTGAAATGCTTAAAATAGAAAGGCAATAATCCTCAGACGAATAGTGAATATACTGCTTACAAAATAAACGATTACTCAATAGTGGCATGTTTTGCAGCCACGTCTAGTTCGGGCAAAAGTTAGCGTCTCTTTCTAATAATCTCTAGTAAGAAAGATTTCAAATAAGAATTCGATTCGCCGGAGCCATAGAGTTTGAATTACAATGGCCAGCTGATACTCATCAAGAATTCAAGCCGGCCGGTAAACGTCATGAGCCAACATTCATGAAGTTAAACAAGTGCCAGCGGATTAAACGTTCTTCCATTATGAGCGAACGTCATTTATTCCAAACAAATTACCTTCCAAATGTTGCATTGATGAGCACAAAGACATTTGTTTTTCACTCATAATAAGGAAAAAAAAGAAAGCAAAAAAACTTTGTTAATTAACAATGAAGATCTTTATGAACTTAGCTAATCATTAAAATATTATCGTTAATCAAAATCATGCACAGATCAGAAAGAAAACCTACGCGTCCCATTCTGATAGCAAACATCCGTCAATCGTTTCCCCTTTTGGTAAACCGTTGGGCAATAATCTTCGTTGTCTCGTTTGTGGCATCGTCTGTATAGTTTCTGCACTCTGAGGCACTGCAGAATCTAGGCTCTGCGCTGTGTGTGGAAGTCGTCTAATGATCGAGTCACCCTCATAAAGTAGTGGTTGTGGGAGCATTCTGCACGATCGTTGTGGCGGTCGTTGAGGTGATATATATGTTCTTCCCGAAGCTGCATCATATGTTGCATTTAAGCCGTTATGTGAGGATATGATACGATGTTCATTAAATTGCGCGCAGTCATTAACATAGGTTGTGGCACTAGGTGAATACGTTGCAGGTGCATCAATAGTTGCATAGCGTTGCGGTTGGCGGCGACGATTATGTGGATATTGTTGTGTGTCGCTAGCGAGATCATCCGAAGTCTGTTTCAGGATACGGTAGCCATAAGTGGATGAACTCTGAGGGAGGCGGTTCATCAGAGTGGACCACCCACGACGCCACGAGGATCCACCCACGGGAACCCTAGTAATCAATCAATAATAAAGCAACGGAAACGACGATAAAAGGAAATAACAGTGTGACAAGAGGAGACAAAATCAAGAAGTTGCACATGAAAAGGTGAGGAAAAAAGGGAATACGAGAGCACATTGTGCCAAGAGTATATAAAATAAAGAGTACATAAAGTAAACGGTAGGTTAAGATCTAGGACGAAAACGGAATCCATCCCATACTCATCAATTGCTAGACGGGGCATCCTTGCAAAAACTAAAAACTAGAAATCAATGGTTTGTGTTAAACTGTTTTTAGTTTGTTAGCTATTCTGTGCTTTGAAGATGGATCGTCTGGTTTGTGGGGAGACGATGAAACAGAGTTGCTGGATTAGTGCTCGGGTGCATTGTGAAGCTGAGCGTCTACGAGAATAGATGCCTCTACGCCCTTTCCTAATATGCTTGGATTCGTACATAAAGAAATATTCGGAGGTACCGTTTCCATCCAATAAAGAGTTCTTTCGCACACGCGGAGATTAAACAAAGGTTCAGAGAGTCGCTGTAGTTCGCATTATAACCCTTTTTGTAGAGGATCGTCCGCGAACCAATTTTTCCTCAAGGCAGTGGATTTTTAGCAGTTAAAAGCTAACATTCAAAGTACAAGTTCCAGAAATATGATACGGTAATCACAAACTACCCTGAATTATGGATGGGAATTTTAAAAACGATTTCATTTTTTGCGGTCAGGAAGCTCATCGATAAGTACTCTTTTGCAAGAGAATCTTAGCTACAGTACATTAACAACGAACAAGAAATTAATTGAGGGGAGGGAACGTATCTAATACTTCATTAAATGTTTACGTAATTCTGGGATAACAAAATATTCTAACAAAATGTAAATCTAAATGCAATTTGCAACTGATTATTTGTCTGTTTAATGAAAACCCGGCAATTTTCAGTTCTTTTAAAAATAACGCTTACATTCAATCTGGCCCTCTTCTAAAAGAGTTCAGCGGACGAAAAATACTTTGAACAAAACTAATAATAAATCTGCTGGATCTGATGGATTAATATCTGCAAAGAACTATTAACCTAACCTTATTACCAATAAATTTACCTATTCCTAACTTCATACAATAATACATTTTCATTTAATGTTCTGTAGCACGAGGCAGTCCATAAATCTTCCCAGTTTATTTCTATAACGCCCAGACTATATGTTTGGAAAGGATAATAAATTACGATATTTATGGTCGTTAAGTTAGCAGAATGTAAGATTACTATATTCCGTAAAAGTGGAATATTTTTTATGGAGAAAAGTTTTGCTGACAAACGGATTTGGGTGTTTGATCGGGACAATTTCGATACATAGATGAAACCACGGGCGCGAGTATTATGTATTAGTTTCCAACTTGCCCAATGAATTGCGCCCCTCGGCAAACATATTAGGGTTTGAAGATGAAATATTTCCATACGTGCAAACGATCTTCCAAATTATTGGGCTGGGTTTTTGCGCAAAATTTTGTTTCGCCTGGGAAATATTGATGTGTGAAAGCCAGAAGTGATTACTTTTCAAAAGTTCAAGTGCAGCCCAGAAGGCTTGAACTACTGTGTTCCGGTGCCTCGTGTCTTCATCATCCATAGAGCATGTCTGTGGATGTTTTTATTACAATAGGTCAGTTTGGATTAACTAATTTGAAATTTTAATGCTTGTTAAAACACATAAAAATGTCGGCCTGAAGTGAGCAAAATACTCCTGAGTTATACATACAGTCCCTTAGTTCTATAAGGCTTAATGTAGACGCTAGCAAGTACCGGAATGTTATGCCGAATGCATGCAATACGCCTACAAAACAATACTCATCGGGAATGGCGTTTTGAAGTCCTGGACTCCAGCATATCGTAATGTACTCCATATCTGAGAGATTATTGTTCACAAACAAGGTTGACGCAAATAAAATAGAAGATTACACCCTGGCAGAGATCGACATAAACAGTACAATGCAAATGAGTGGTCTCAACACGTTAATTGGCAAGCTTGCTCTGAAAAAAACCCAAACATTTCAATCATTTTTCACCAACTCCCAAGAGTATGTCAAATTATCAGGGTTTTTTTCACAATTAGGAAAACATTGCTTGTAAATACTAGATCATGAAACAAAACGACTACATACAGGTGATTGTACATATTTCTGCTAATTTGAACACATAACGAGTTCTTTGGGGAAATAAAATAAAATGAGACATTTTTACAAATAGAACATTTCATGAGCCTGATTTGGCAAAGTCGGCATTACTATAGATGTACAAACTGCATGGGAGGTCGCCCCAATTTCAGAGAAGTTTGTAGCCGCGGCCGAGCGTTTTCCAAAAGTGTCAGTTTAGAAAACGGCACGCCAATGCCACAAAAAAAGTCATCTGTTTTAAATAAACGGCACGCGCTATAAGCCTTCGATCACGCACAATTAGAGTGTAATAGTGTCTGGTAATCTTGACATAAAAACGAACGATGCACTAACTATTTTAACTAGAGAATATATCTGTAAATTAAAACTGGTATGCCACGCTTTTCTGAGACCTTATTCGGAATTGAGCTTTATGATTGCCGTAAAGTAAAAGGCGTATGTTTGGGTTGATGAACAGACATCTTCTACGGTTAGTGTGCGTGTGCCACGCCCCCGAACCCGAACCCGAATTCACAATGCCTGTACAATGAATATACCCAAATCAGTAGGTCATCAGTTCACTTAACCATGCACTTTGTATTAAATGCTGGAGAGTACGAGGTGTTATTAGTTGAAATGTAAATGAGTGAATTGGAAGGAGAAGGTGTCAACCGCTGCGTGCTATGTGTTAATAGCGTGAAATGGTTTGTAAAAGGGAGGGGGTCAATTGTTTCGGCATTTCTCAAGGGTCATCCATAAGCGGGGCGAAGAGACAGGGCTTTTCTTCTTGCTTCCTCCATATTCTCGGCGACCAATGTGTGGTCGCACTCGTGTACTCATATGTGACAAGGGCGACACCACTCCGCCTCCCTTCGCTCAAAGGTGTATCAGGACAGCGATAAATCTTCCCAGGACCGCCAAAAGACGCGCACTCAATCATTTTATAATTGTTTTCGTGTTGGTATATTTTGATTAGACACATGATAAATCAACTTGATTTTGTGGGCGTAATTTGTACGAATTTGCATTAGGTTCAGAACTGAGACGATCAATCATAGAACGCGGAAAATATTAATAAAACAGTAGATATAAATGCTCACCAATTCCCCGCCAAATATTACTTTCGATTTGTTTTTTTACATGAAAAAACTGAGGGCAGGCATTTCGAAGAACTGTACAACTTCAGAAGTAGTTCTACAGCTTATTACTGAGTGTATTTGTACGCCTAAAAGAAACTAGCTTTACCTAGGACACACTCCCTTTTAATATTTGGTTAAAAAAATCGTTGAATTCAGATTTTAGTCCAAAGTTCTAAGTACGGAATGTGCCGATCTCACTACGAACAAATTAAAACTACATGCCAAAATACAAGATCTATAAATTGAGATGAGGAGTACAAGTGTCCTACCAAGCATAAACAGAACAAAATATGTTGGACACTCTAAATAGAAATTATGGGTGTGAAAATGTGGTAAGAGAATAAGTAGTTATCGTGCCGTCGCTGCTCGAAATATGAGACGGCCGGCCAGAAGACAACGTCACATCCCTACATAGGCAGTGGAACGCTACACTCTTTGGCAATTACTCAAAAAGTGTTTGTTCAAGCCCGGGTTTTATCCCCCGCGGCCCAATACGGTAAAATAACAGCGATATTCAGGTTACTGCACTTATAGCCCAAAATACAGAAGGATCCCGATAGGGAGCAACAGAAACCAAAGGCTGGTAGACGGAATAACAAAAGCTTACCTGCACAGATCACTTTTTAGTAAAGAACGAGAAACCTGCATACTTGTTGGCCGCTTATTTAACACATTCAAAGTTTATGTTAATGATGAACCTTCAGATTTAAATGCTGAAAACGTGGAATACAAGATGCAATAAGAAAAGGATGCCTAAATAAAATAGTGTTTAATAACAAAACTAACCGCCTCCTAGCCGGGCTGAAGTCCCTTTCGTCCTCTGCGGGTGAGGTGAGCGAGCTGGTGGCACAAGTACTCGACGCGGACACGGACGCGGCACGGTGGACTGCCTCCGAAGCACGACGAGCTGCCTTAATATCATACGTAATACACCTTCATTAATAATCACAAACATCTAGTTCCAGGCCTTCGTATTTAGCGCTGCTAAAAGATCTTTAATACATTCAATTCCCCAAATGTATTCTGATAGGAAACTAAGCACTGTGCTAAAATTATGCGCTTTCTAAACTAATAATAACAATAAAGAAGATAGCCTTAACAAAAAAACTCAGACAGAATGGCAAACTGATGCTATTAGAAAGAGAAATTGGCGCTCAATATGACGATCAGTATTTGTGTCATAAATGTTAGTGAATTAGAGTTAAGGAAGCAAAAAATAGGGGAAAGAACCTAAAATGCTTATATTTGAAGGGGGGCACGTTGGGTGCCGAAGTTGGAACAATAGCCAGGCTGAGGAGTTGTTCCTGCCCTCTGCTGGCTGGCTGATCGGCCACAATGAGGTGCCTACTTATGGCCATTCCTTTCATCCACAACTTCTCGACCAAACACACTTTGTGAGCAAATGATTTGGAAATAATTGCGGACATGTTACTATGTTACAATGCTAATGCAACTGTTATAATGCTAATACTGGTAGATTAAAATAATGATTAATACAAATGACTGCAGCCTCTGCCGACAACCTCGCCATGTATATGACGTGCGTTTATTGGGCACAGTGAGCTTTCTCTAGCAAAGAATTCATGGAAATGCAAGTACGATATGAAGCTGAATATTGTGCCGTACAATAAGAATTAGAAAACACAAATATATGTAAACAACCTGCTTACTCTCGATATGTATATTATATTTTCGATAAAATATATTATCAATAAATGACTTTAGACGAGAACTATGCAGTAGGTACATCTACATCCCATATACATCATATGTATGCATCGGAGAGTTGTGGCTGAGTGAAGCGTGAAAGTCCGCATTAAGAGGTTAAAAGGAGGGGAGGTCGATTGAGAACAGACAATTGATATTAGAGCAATCTATCATTGATTGAGAATTTACATTCAGAGAGGTGTTCAGATTTTGTGCAGTATTCGGTGATATCAGGTCGTTATTTAACAAAACAATTAATGTTGCGGAGTGAACAATTTTCAACGACAGTCCGTTAAGCTAAGTACGTGCAAAACGGCTGAGGACATATTGTCAGGTAGACAATGACCAAGGACCATATCACCAGGCAAAATGTTCCACAATAGTGCAGGCAGTGAATCCCTTTCTAAAGAGAAAAGGGGTTTTGGAAACAAAGATGCGTGGTGACATGAAGTATTCAGGCGCCGGGACTAGCGATATTCCCGCAAAACCACGCATGAGTCGCGGATCACTCAGTTCGAAGTACGAAGAGGAAAAAATGAAGATAAGCTAATAATGGCTACCTTTGGGGTTGCTGTTGGTCCTCTGTATTCTTTATCAAAACCATAAACATGATGTACTATTAAGCGACCAAGTTCTCTATTCATAATAAAACAGGCCAATTGAGTCAAAAACTACAAAGATAAAACTGGAACATTCAGCAAGAAATAAACTGGAACTTCAAAACAGCACTGAGTCAAAGTGGACCAAAAGCTTGATTCAGTACTGGCGAGTTGAATATGTATTTGCGCGTTGCTCTCCTTTTGAAGGTAGTTCGACTTTGTGTCCCTGCTGGCCCTATCTGATGCCTAGTCAGCTAGTGACCCTAGAGAGATATATCTGATTTTAAGATGCGTCATATAGCACGTGTATCTTCCGGTAGTTCATTTATGTTGCATTTCCATACGGTTTTCTTTATTGTTTTGTACACAACGAGTCTGCATTTTGCATGCACCCTCCATTGGTTTACAAAACGGCCTTCGACCTTTACAGCAGAAATTTTCTTCAAGTACAGTAACCGAGTCATACCTTAAAAGACGCAATTGTGCCGCTTTCCAGAATTAGTGGCTAATAACGAACCTTAGCTCTTCGCATTTCATCGAGTATCTATGACGATAAATGGGTAGTCAGGGTGTGAATGTCTCATTCAATTTGGGTCCTTTTCCGAGATGATCACTAATGATGAAGAGCCGTGGCATTTTGAATAGGAAAGGAGGTACATATAGAAGCAATAGGAAAATCGATCGATAAACAGGCTCCTGTGCGGTTGAAGACCCAAATATTGTTGATTATACGTATTTCCATAGAAGGTGCAGGCTCACTTTGAACGGAAAAATCTTGAATTGTATGGTTGAAGTAGAACTAGAACGAATTAGAGGAAAGAGAAGACATGACAGCCCGCAAGCAGCAAATAGCTCGAATCCACAACTAAACACAAGCCGGAACGAGGCTAATTTAAAACCACACTCTTCCCCGTCACCACACGAAGGTATTAAAATTTTCGCAACAAATATCAATGAACGTAGTGCGTCGAATTACTGAGCGGTCTTGCAATTTAGCAAGAATAGTGACAAAAATAAAGGAAGCTTAAGTGAAATAAAATAAAAATTCAAATATCTAAAAAGAATAAAAGTCAACTAACATGAATGACAGCGGACCGAAAGTCGAGTTGAGCCCCTGCATTGGCCACATTTGCATCTGAAATAATTAAAACAATTGTTCACCACAAACAACCGAATAGATAAAAGTGGAACAAAAAAAAGTATTTACTGTATGACTTGGCGCACACGGTACCACTCACTTCACTATTTGTAGTAAAATCTCGACAGTATCTTACCTTGGAGTGTTTGGAGTCTGCGAACCGCATGACTGTTCTGAGCGGCGGGTGCAAGCGATTGGCGACGCTTTACAAACGCCCTTCCTACGACCATAAGGACATCTGGATATTTATTTGAAGATAGTACATTCGTGTATAAATATAAACCTCATCCACAACACTTTTGCACAGAACTAGAGAAAGCTTTGAAAATCTGTTCTTTTGATGTTTAAAGATGACAATGCAAAGCATAGTAAGATTTGAGTCGACAAAGACGTATCACTTTTAATAAATCAGGTCAGACAGGAAATTTAATCCAGTGGAGAAAAAAAAATGTAATTGAATGAGGTTTGCTAAACTTGGTATTGATATATATATATATAAACAGACTCCGTTAACATTAACTTCCAAAAAAAACTGTGCATTGTCAAGCTCAGAAAGCAACGAGATTAATTACATTTAATGATGTGTTGATCTGATTAAAAGGTTTCTTCGGACTGGTACGATATAGCGTTTGTCCGGAGAACACGAGAAAACGTGACATTTCTTCAACTCAATGCTGCAACTATGCAAATTATGGGTTGACAGAAGTGTCAAGCAGAAGCCAGCGAATCACATAATGTGTTTTCTTCTTCATGAATTTATGGCTTGTCGCGTACTGTAACGCAAAAAAACGAAAATAGAAAACAGAAACTAAGGCTATAGTAATTCGAGAAAACATGCGATAAAAGGAGTTTCCTCAGTTTCTTTTAGATAAAACTTAGCGCCAAGCTCGTCGAAGCCAGTAATCTTGAGCGCTCGTTTTGTGTGCTGCCAAGAGGAAAGCTATCCTAATTTGGAAGAGGATTGAAGGAGAAAATACACTTAAGAAGTAACTCGAGCTTCCTCCACAAAGCACAACCGTCTTAGAAGCAAAATACTGTGTGACGCAAAACACGATGAACTATTAGTCAAACATGCAAGCACTCGCAGTTAGAAATTCTATACGTAGAAGTTGTACACGAAAACATAATTCATTCAATAATCATACAATATGAAAACTTGCTTTGCTACATGAGAAATACTGTAGTATTACTGCTTATTTCAAGCACAATACTACTACGATATAGCATCTGCAAAATGAGCTTATTGTCTAAGGTCAAACTTTAGCTTCCCCCAGTTTGTGTTTTAGAGTGGGAGGCAAAGCATGAAATTGAATCCGTTTGCGACCAAGTAAGACTTGTGTGTGAGTTTGAAGCACACCACAGATTTGCGTATAGCAAGATGTAAAGGCACGTGCGTAAGGTCAAATTAGTATGTAAGAAAAATTGAGGGAGGTAACTTCTAGCGTTCGTTGCATTACTTGATATTTACTAATATAAAAATGATATTTTTTCGTATTCAAATGCTACATTGAAAAAAAGCTTCTCCTGCGCTCTTAGAATTTTTGTTTAACTAGAACAGCTTGAACGAACAACGAAGAGATTATTTGTTGATCCTTAATTAACCACAGACGTTGCCCAGCTTCTTATTCACACATTAACGTTACTCGACTCAGTTTTACAATGAACGCTAACTCTAAGAAAAACGAATATTATTCATAATAAGAAAAACAAACGGGGGCAGCAAAACTATAATGGATGCAATAGATCGGGAGGAAGGCGGGAGACCCATGGTCGTATGTCCCTAGTCGAAGGGGGAAGATGTTCAGGGGTCTAATTAATACGGACACCGGAAAAAAAACCACAAGGAGTGCGTGTGTGTACATGGTGTGTGTGTATATTAGAGGGACCAAAAGGCATTTAGTTTCACATGTCTGCACACTCTTCAAGTTAGAACTTCAACAGGACGTCGCAGACTGAATATCATCCAAATAACAAACAACAAAAAACCCATGAATGATGGAAGACCTCACTTAGTAATGTTAAAACGGAATGTTCTTCAAAGTATATGAAAATGACAAGGTAAATAATGTTCTGGATACTAAGGCAGCGTAAAACAGCAACTTTTTAGTAATTAGTAATGGTCATTGATACAAATCCGCTCGACGATCATCAGCTAATTGTTAGTGGTCAATGCCGTCAGGATAAGTAATCCTCTCATTGTCTTGCTTCTTTCTTTCACCAATTAAAGGTAAACAAAAATGTTAAATGAACAAAAGCGTGTTCAATATCCTGAACAATTCATTCAGCTTAATATTACGCGACTGGCCAGAGTGGTGCAAGAAAGAAATGGCAACTTTGCAAACGGAATAGGGGATTAATTCAAACGACGAAAAACACCATTGTTTCATCGTTTCCTCGAGACGCCAGTAATCCCAAAAAGCGGCCATAAAGAAAAAGGAGAAGCTGTGCTGGAATTTGAATCGGTCCACGATCGAAAGAACAGTTAACATTATTTTCAGGGTTTGGATGTGCATGTGATTCTTCGTAGCTTGTCATATTTCTATCTTCTCTCGGTCGTTGCTGATCTCTTCCAGAAGTATGACAACTGAGCCAATCAACATGGAAATATTTCCACTTCTAACCTTACAATTAGTTCTTTTGCGGACGCCATTTACGTAAAAAAAAATTCGAAGCATAAATTTTAATGAAACAAATAAGTAACTTATTTTTTGACGACTGCAATTTCTACGTAAAAAGCACCAAAAGTTTGCCGCCAGCAGGGGTCGAACCTGCGACCTTGGGCTTATTAGACCCACGCTCTAACCGACTGAGCTATGGCGGCCACACAGCACAGCTCTTCTGTTCCCTCCAAATTGCTTTCTCTTCGCAAAATTGCAAAACACAACAATTTATTTAGAAACAACTGTTCAGCAAAACACAACAGAGAATAATATATGGAGCAATCATTAGATGTTGAACTGCAAAAAATCGTATTAAAATTTAAACAAATAGTTAAAAGGCTCAAATAGCGTAATAAGGCACTAAAATATGAATTGAAAGTCTGAAAAATAACACAAATAAAAACAAAATAAATAGTGTGGTTAGTCTAAACCGGTAGAGCTTGCGCAAAAACCTTCTTTAAATTAGGAAAATAAAGACAGACATGTTATGTTCAGCAAAATGCAATAAATAAGAATTGAGGGACATAAGATAGGTGAGACGAATTCTAGAGCAAAAATGTCAGACCGTCGAATAGTTGAATTTTCCAAATTGGTCAACAGTTTTCAATTCAGCAGCATTGAGTGTCTTGAAATACTATTTTTGTATTATGGATGGATTACCAAGGAGAACACGGATCATACTTTGATGGTGCGCGGCGAAAACC
The DNA here is from genome assembly GCA_036852015.1 of Pelodera strongyloides. Classification (NCBI taxonomy): domain Eukaryota; kingdom Metazoa; phylum Nematoda; class Chromadorea; order Rhabditida; family Rhabditidae; genus Pelodera; species Pelodera strongyloides. The sequence continues at coordinate 57,322 of JAANDG010000530.1, forward strand.
AGGCGCGAAAGTTTTACGTCTCTCGCGTTGGACCAAAAGATTCAAAAAGCTGTGCAGAACGATGGCGTCAGACGACTTGGCCCCACCATCAGTCTCTCGCGAAAGGATACTCAGGAAACTCACGAGAACCTCAGAAATTGACAATTTGTCTAATTGTAAGACTGGGAGAGGTGCACGATGCACCGTCAAAGTTTCGCGATATAGACCTTGGGTATGTATGAACAACACGAAAATTATGTGGTCACTATGATTGAATAGTCATCTACATTTATAAATCTTCATGCATGAAGGATTAGAAAAATGGGAAACATTTGTTCTATGCAACATGTCTGACAATGAGATCGATAAACTGATCCAGTTAATGAAAGTTAGTGACACAATTAAAATTAGCCAAATAATCAAACACGTGTTCTTAATTTGCCCTCGGGCTGAATGAAGAAAATCATATCAGTGCGTAAGAACTAATTGTCTTGACTTATTTTCTCCAATAGAGAGCAAATCTGATTCTTGATCATCTCTTCGTTCCGACGAAGCTAAAGTAGCGTCATATTTCAGTCGATACTTGATGTCGCTTGGTAGACATTAACCTAATGTAGACCCGCATTGCTCGCAATAGTATTTTGGATCGGGCGTGCACTACACGATATAAAAACAGAAACTGATTGGTCTGATACGCATGCATAAACTCTCACCTGGTCACCAAGGACGATATTTTCGACGGTGTTGAGAAAGACAGTAGTGGTAAACAGCGAAAGGTTCTCGCTGTCCAGAATCACAATCCTAGAAATTAAAAATCATTCAAGGCTCATTCACACGGGGAAAAACAAGCTTTTCGGAGGAATGCAGGTTACGTAAACCGCGGCTTTTAATGGCAAAACATGGCAACTTGACTCGAATTGTTTTACGAACCAAATGAGTATATTATGCAATGCGGTTTTCACACACATGATTGCCCAATCATGGTTTCCTCACGGCAGTCTTGCATACCTGCACAGTTTGTTTTCCTCATGTCCAGTTGCGTTTTCGGTAGCAATTGGCAACAAATTTCATTTTCAATTGAAGATAAATTCAAAAGCGTAGGGTCGGGAATCGATCGCGCCATCATGAGATTACCATACGCTTGTTTAAATTGTTAACTTGCTCAGGATCGCGGTCACGCGATAAAAGCTATCCTACAGTTAAAACATTAAATGCATTTATTCATCACATAAGAGCGTGTGTGGGCCTATTAAATCAAATCAGTAAAGGTTGGCGTGCGAGGGAAGTGACAACTATAATAAATCAAAGAAACAATAAATGGATAATAATATGAGAACTATATTAGAAAAAATAAATAAAAATTATGATAATAAATATATAAATAAACTGAAGCAATAAAATTCAATATCAAGCTCGAGCTTGACAACCCGTTTCGGCCCCTAAGCCACAGACGGGATTTACAATTGCGGAGGGGCCATCATCAGTGTGATGCCGCAATTGAAATTCTTAACTAAATTAATATAAAGTAGAAATTGTACACTAATTTTGAGAGTATTAACTAATAAATAATATAGTGAAATTATACTAGAGTGCTATTTTAGAATTTAGAATAATGGTAAATAAGAATAAAATTAGAATACTTAGAAGAAATGGTATTGAATGGCATTGTAATTGTAAGTCTTTGCTAAGGATGTATTTGGTAGTGCTATTATTATAGAGTGCGAGACAGAAGAGAGCGATAGACATGCAGTGACATCTGTAGGTACAAGGCATGGCCCTCCCGTACTATGTGCGTAGAGTATATTGATCCTAGCTAACCTATCTGTGAAGTAAAGAACATAGCGACATTGATAGCAATCTCAAATTGAATGCAACCATTTTAGCATATGCTTTAAGGTAAGATCATATTTATGAGTAATGATGGGATATTTGTGCAGTACTTTGCTAATGGTACTCAAAATAATAGGTTTAGGGTATTTGTTAGAGATAAGTTTATAAACGAATTGCGTAACCTTGGATTTGAAGAAATCTATAGTAGATGTGCATCGATTAATTCGGATTATCTCGCCAATAATACAACTAATTTTGATTTTGATACTAATATTACTGTCAAACATAGGAAACCGAATAACATCGAAGGTGTAATCGTCTGTCTTATTATACATATTAACGGTCCATATATCGTTAGTTCTTTTTAAGTATAAATCGAGGAAAGCTGCTTCTTTTGTGGAGGTATTGGCGGGTTCTAGAGTTAAGGAGTTGGGATATATATTACACACCGCGGAAAGAATATTATGATCATTATAGAAAATGGCAATATCGTCCATGTACCTTTTAATATCGGTTTTAAAGGAGATTTGAACATTAGCGGGTATTTTAAGATACTTGAACTCAATCATTGAGAGAGTCAAATCTGCTAGTAAAGGAGAAGCATTCCCTCCTTGTGGTACACCTTTAATTTGATGAAATACCTTATTACGAAAAATCAGAAAGCTGTTTTTAACAATATAGCTAACAACGTTAATGAGTTCACTTTTCGAGTAGCAATTTTTACCGTAAGTGTCAGAATAAAAGCACTTATTGTACCCAATATTAAGATAATCTTTATTAGCATTTTTAAAACAAATATCAATAAGATGGAAGATGTTATCGAGAACACAGTTATGTGGTAAATTAGTGAATAAACTAGTAAAATCCATAATCTTTACGTTTTGATATTTGTTGAGACTCGCGGTGCAGGTCACAGAAAGAGAATTATCGATCGAAAAATAACGCAACTTATTTTCATTCCAGTTTCCTGCAGCCTTACAATAGTTTCGAAAATGCGTTTTGAAATGTTTTAAAGCTTTTTGAAGCATTACGGAAAGAGTTTTAAGTGAGCTGTTTTTGGCTGCTGTTATGAATCGCATTTTTACTGTGGGTTTATGTAATTTGGGTATGCCATATATAATTGGAAGATTCGAATCAATATCAGAGCATTCAATACCTAAGATCTTACAATATTGGATATGGCGTGATACAATAGCTTCAGGGGGTTCAATACTGTAAGGTTGATATGTGTCATTACCGCGAATTTCTGCAACACGTGCGTTATCCTTAGGAACTTGTGTGATACCTAATTCTTTAAAGATATGAAATGAATACAGGATTGGACATGAAAAACAGAAATTTGCAGAGGCCTTATCTACGCATGTTAATATAAAGTCTTGTTTAAGCTTACGGAGCTCATGTGCTATTTGACAATTATTTGCACTATTAAATTTAAGTTTTGTAGTTTGTAGCTTGGTTATATAGGAAAGAGTAATCTGGTGCGATTATGTTTGCTTTTTGTAAATGTCTGGAAAGACTTGTAGTCAAGTTATCCACAGAAACTTTTAGTAGACTTTGAATTTTTTCCTTTCTGAAAGGTTCCCTAAATTTTGTACCTTTGCCTAAAAGCTCAGAAGCTTTAGGATAAAATTCTTTGAATATTTCACTATTACCGGTGATTATATGTTGAGAACCATCATGAGTAATTATTTCTTTTGCGGAACAATACTGCAGGTATTTAAGACAATTGCACTGATAATTCTTCGATATACTGCCTGTGGAGACAAATGCCTTATAGTTGAAAAGAGAGGGACCAAGGGGTGTATTATATTGATATCTGAACGCAATCTTAGGTAGATACTGCGTTCGTTTTTGGCGGACCGCCCAGCGAAAATAATGGCGAACCGCCTGTCCACCTGCATGGCGGATGTGTCAATTGAATTATTTTCGCTAGGCGCTTCGCTGTTTTGCTACAAATAGTGTAGCATCCCCTCTCGCCGGAGAGACGCAGGCAAGGGAGAATATTAAACCACGCTATAAACTACGAATTAATAATAAACACACCACACAAATAAACCATATTCATAGACAACAAATGATGCGCGAATTCTTTTATGTGCAAACAACTGAAACAACAGTAAAAAAGCACCGAGTTCCAACGTTCCAACATAAATACATTGGCTAAAATGATCAGCACTTGGCCCTCTTGCCTCTATCCGGCTTACCAATCAAAATTAATGGTAAAAAAATTAGAGCACAACTCATAGTCCTATTTATACCCAGTCATAATGTAGCCATTTCTGACCAAACGTAGCCAAACTTGCTAGACAACACTCACTATAAATAGAGACCATCAACAAACATGTGAAGCACAACTATCCTATCTAATCCAAAGTAAAATATAAAGTCAGGGTTGCAGAGGACCGCGCTGCTAAAGTTTGTTATTGAAATTAAAATCTCTATCCTGTGATCGGGACTGGGACACCACGTAAATGTCACATAAACACTAATATCAGTACAAATATCGAAATAAGAGAGTATGCCAAATATCGAAATCAAAGAGCTCACTCAGCTCGCAAGGTAATATAGCTTAAATCTTATGAAAAACACAGTAAAAGCTAATTTGTTAACACATGGGGACGACTAAATGCCAAAATGCAAATGAACTAAATAATTAGGCTGTGCGAGCTGCTCGATGATCGGCGATCTGGCACATAATAGAAGAACGCGGGCTTATGAATCCTGCTGATTAAGTCTGACGCTTCTCCGCCCAGCGAAGGCCCGATTTCCCATTTCCCTGAAAAACCATCACGTGAGTATTATAATTAGAGACGGATACATATAAAACTCAGCATTGCGTCTGGTTGGATACACGTGCATCGGTTATACGAATCAATGGAGTGCCAAAATTATGCGCGGCGAGTAGGTAAAATAATTCGATAGAGTACACAACGCGCACAAAAAACCGATTATATAACAAACCTTGTGCGTGCGACGCGACATCTTCTAACTTCAACTCTGTCCTTCGCATTATAACGGGCTTGGTTCGTGGTTCGTTTAATTTAACATGGCTTCTTGTAGTCGTTGGCTGTCATACGTTCCCGTCTAAAATGTATACGCTTTAAAAGGGAGATTATTGAGCGCTCAGCAAAATGGACCTGATAGGGGAGGGGCGATAACCTCACGCACAACCACCTCTTAACCATCACCATACGTAAATTGTACTTAAATAGACTGGATCGAAACCTCTAGTTTTCTACGCACCCTGTAACCTGTAAGATAGATTGGATTTATGTAAACCCAATTCTTCCCGTACACACTGTTTAAAAAAAGTCATACGAAGCTCGAAGGTTCTGTCTTTCCCATTTTCAACTACGTACCTTCTTTCTTCATCCGTTTGCTGATATGTTTTCGTCGTTTATTTCATAAGGCTGCGCCTGAAACGGACGGTCCTTCAGGCCAGGCCCCGAGCCTAAAATTAAGACATGCTTTGTTCACTGTAAATGTATCGCAAAACATGGAATAATGCGCACATCAAAGGAGAAATAGGCAAAGAAAAATAATGTATTAGTCATTTCAGTGAACTGCAAACTAACCAAACAAAACGTTCACTTTGTTTCCGAAATTTAGGCCAGATAGGAACATTGATATTATACACATTAAAAACAACAACACCAACAGCAAATCCTTACACATCAAAGCAAAACATAGAAACAAATGGAGAAAATCCTTCAATGAAAAAAACCAAAGTTTTTGAAAATCAATCGGACCAAAATGTTGTTCTGTGATGCACGATACTACAGTATATCCACACAATTTCCCATTTAATTTTAACCCGCGAAGCGCCTACAGTAGTTTACTTTCGCCAGCGAATTAGGCAATGGAAATATTTTAGCTGGCGGGTTCGCGGGTATAAATATTTTAGCTGGGCGGGTTCGCGGGAGCAAATATTTTAGCTGGCGACCCGCCTAAGACGAACAGAGAGAGAAAGAGGGATATTATTGATTTGAAAAAGACGTTTAATTGCTGTTTTTATTTTATATTGTAAGTTGCATTTTTCATTTATGAATTCAATATATGGAATAGTAACGGTAAAATCTGGTTTTTTAGGGGGTTGACTGTATCGGGTATGATCTTGGGACATGCTGATCTTACCACAAAGTGCTTCAATATTTAGTTTACTTTGTTTACTACATTCAGCTGAAAAATATTTATTGATAAGATATTTTTTAATCTTTAGCGGTAGAGTGTTATTTAGTTTAGTAATTTCCTTATAGTCTATAGGCTTGGACAAGTCAGGAATTTAAATTGGAGTAGAATTTTTAATACGTTTATTTCTTTTACCTCGGTTTTTTGGGGGTCTAATTACCTTGAGAGAAAAATAGGGCATGTTTTTGTTACCAAGGCTGATTCTGTCATTATCACTGATCAGTCCATAACCCTTAATTTGATCATTGAGTCCATAAGGATGAGCCGTATTCAAAAGTTTAATCCAATATTCTTTATTTCTACGAATACTTGTATCCTGGTTTTCAGAAAGGCTGTCCAGAATGTGAATTGAGAATGTTTTATCTTGACATCCCGATTGACAGTCAGCAAAGTGCTTATACAAAATTGCTGTTTTAGACTCTTTCTTTATATTATATCGGTGTTGACTAAATCGCCTTAAGAGTACGCTTATTCACCAACAATTGAATACCGCTTTACCACAAGAATACAGAATAATTCCCTTGCTTTCGCAATTGGAATTCTTAGTACAGTAAGTGTAACTAGAATATTTAGTGGAACTCTATAAACAATACCTTCAAATGAAATAATGGGACATATTCTACAACGAATGTTGTTACATTTAGTTCCATCTTCTTTAGTACCTTCCAAAGAGGTAATTATAAGATTACGACCAAGCTTTTGGGAAGTAAAGTTGTTGAGACAATAGTATTCTGATTTGTTAGCAGGGCATAACATTCCTCCGTTCGGCCGCCCTCGACCTTAGGAGTAAGCTAGTCGGGAGGACACTTCGACTCCTCTCGGAACCTCACATGGCGAAGTAGAGATTAAAAAACCTCTGCCACGTTGGTACGAGGTCCTCGGGAACCGTACCTTCATGCCACTCCCATATTTACTAGCATTACTATGAAGGGGGTTCCTACAAGGAATGTGGTAGTAATGTTATTTTTAGAAAAATAAGGTAAAACTGATAGTCCACTAGCCCTCATAGTACCGGGTGAAGCAAGACTGTAGCCAATAACGTATCCAAACAAAATTAAAGCTTCATACTATTATTTAAATTAATTACTAAGTTTGTAGTAAATACTGTAAGACCTAGAGCTACGTCTTAGGTCACGCCACAGGTATACGTTTTAAGGGAATGAAATTGAAGAAAATAAGTAATACATATGTAAAAAAAAAAAAAAAAAAAAAAAAAAAAAAAAAAAAAAAAAAAAAAAAAAAAAAGAAAAAATTAGGGGGTATATGAGAGGGGTATATGCCGGTCTGGTAGGAAAAAGGTCTGAGAAAAATATGGAATTACAAAAGTTGTAAATGAAGTATAGGTAAATTGAAATGGAAAATAACAACTGTGATAATAATTCAGTGAAACATTTTGAATATATGAAACATGTAATGAAATAATTGAAAATTGGATACAATATGAACAAATAATCTATTAGGAAAACAATATTATTATAACTTAAATTAAAAGACAATGATATCCCGAAGGATATGCAAATGAGTAAAAAGATGTCCCTAAGGACATCGTCATCCCGAGGGACGACAAGGTGTAGATGCCACGAGGACATCGTCATCCCGGAGGACGACAAGGTGTAGATGCCACAAGGACATCGTCATCCCGGAGGACGACAAGGTGTAGATGCCACAAGGACAGTAATGGCATAGTAATGTAGCATGGATAGCGCACAAGAGCTTGCCACGCCTTCGTTCACTTTGCTCCTTGAAAATACTATTCGGGTGAAGGTTGCGACACTTCGAGTTGGAAATATAAGGACGACGCACACGCAACTGGATTGCATTATCACTTTGCTTTCATGTTCGTATACAAATAACGGACTTACGCGCAAACGATTGCCATAATGTGCTGGGTACCATCTTTGATGAAGAAAGTGTCGGGCTGGAGCACTATCTTGATCAGCTTGCGAGTCCACACGGAGACATTGAAGAAAATAACCACGGCGATCATGTTAATCGAGATAAGGAGGCGAAGCATCGCAGGCGCGGCCATCTAATATAAACTTTGAAAGAATGCTTGTAGTTCTACTGTGGTTAAAGCGATATCGTACGTATGTGAAACGTCTACTAAAAACTGCATTTCCATGTATTTTGATATGTAATATGTGAATTTCCAGAAATTTGCATACATGAGAATGCGGTTATAAACCAAATGCCACCAGGCACTAAAGGGGTATAACAGCTGCATTTGAAGCGGATTTTGGATGAATGCAGCCGTGCAAAATATGCAAATGAGTATGATTAGAATAAAAATCGCGCTCAATTTGGAGATCACTTACAATAGCATAAATACACAAGAATGCAGATCCGTAACATGTTCAAAAAGCGGCCGTTATACTGCTTTAAATGTCTCAGCTCAGCTTTAACCAACACGCATCGATTTAAAAAGTTAAGTGGGGAAAATAGAATGTAACTGTTAGCTGAATGTGGGCAAGACTGAGGTCTCATTTGGCACTTCGTATGAATAGGAGGCGGAGTTAGAGGAGTGCCAGTACACATATGTTAATGCTAAACAAAGATAAAAGGAAACTGGTGAATGGAAGGAGCATATAAAGGGGATGTGGAGAGCCCAGTCGAAAAGAGTCTTAAATAGAATTTTTTGAAAGCGCGCCAAAAGTTAGCTTTCGTCCCCGTCTATTCAAAAACAGTTTTCGCATAGTATATCCCGTTCAAAGAAAACTAACAAGAAGTAGTGGAAGACGTACCTAGCGATAACTTGTAAGATATGAAACAGTTGCGTATATATGATGGGGTATTACAAGTTTTGTTGCAGCTCTCACGCAGAATCGTTCGGATAAAAACTTCTTCCCATTCGAGCGGAGAACTGTATTAACTACTGCCATTCAAAACCAACCGGTATTTATCATTCTTGAAACAGTAGAATAAACGGATATCAGAATGCATCTACGTCGTGATGGAGCCGCCAGTTGCTAAACATACAGATGACCACACAATTAAATAACCTCAAGCAAAAGTATCAGCAGCTCAACTTATGTGGAATGGAAACAAACCTTTTCCGCATTAGTAAAGAAGAAACGAACTATCAGCTTCTTTCTTATACATTATGCTTCTGATAGTTCCACTTTGCGACATTGTTCGAATTGTTTCAAACGTAACCAGCGATTGGCTTTAACATTAATCGAGTTGGCTTAAAAAGAACCAAGTTGGTACATAGTGCACAAAGTAACGAAATTGTTTATTAAATGATCAAAAATGTAAAGTCATCTCAATAATAGTTTAAAAATGAAACCGGGTAGAACACTGTAATTACGTCATGATCCCCAATAGGCAAAGAGTTTGAAACCTGCGACACAGTGCCACTATATACAAGGGCAAAGCGAAAGGAGGAGGAAAAATTGCAGCGAGAGCATAAGCTTCAATTTAAAGGAAGGGCACAGGCCGAGTTTATTATTTTTGCGCTGGCCATGAGTGTTTCTTGATAGTGAGCGGCACCACATCGGACTGTATTCCCTTTAAAGATAAGTACAAACAATGTGAACATACAATGTACAAATTGTTGAATGAACTAATGGCACAAAATGGCCGATATTAAGATTGCAACGGGTTGAAATAGAAAGATCGACACCGAAGAAAATGGGATATTCTATAGCATATATGATATGACATTATTGGCAACAGAAGTACTTGACAAACATAAGAAACAAAGAAACACAATCAAGAAAGAAGGCAACTCAAAACCAAGAGACACATAATGAATAATTGAAAGTGCGGTAGTGTAGAACTACTCAATGACATGTTGTTTTTGTATATTTTCTCATATATGTCATGTAAATCAACAATAATAAAGCTGGCGAACCCGCCAAGGTGCGAGAAATCGAAAAGTAATTTTGTGTAGATAATCATTTGAAATCAAAGCAACAACCAGTTGAGAATGATGCTGAGAGCATCTGCCGGTGAACATATACCAAGTACAATCTAATAAGTAAACAATACAATCAATAGTTATAAAATAAATAACAAATTACCGGAATGAACAACGAAGAAAGATAAGGCATCATCAAAAACTTTCACTATTAAAGCTACCCAGCAAATCTACACATAATAAACAATCGCATGCATAACAAGCAAATAATGGAAAGGATATTTCTTATTAGCCCATGTACTACAAATTATGAAGTTTCACTCAAATTTGCTAGCGATATGCACGGATAAGTAAAATTAAAAAAATTGTCGTTATTGTCAGCTATGCTGGAATAGTGAAAGACAAACCCTGCAAAAACCAACGCGCGATATATAAGCTCAGAGAACAAAAAAAAACGTGTTCGAAATGATTCTGATAAATACTGAATATGCTGTGCAAAATGCGCGCACCGTGAAAAGTAAAAGAACTCTACATAACCTAACTTAACTTTGTTTTTCTTGTGCGAAGCATTTTAATGCTCATACTAAATGTTATGTTAAGTTATGTTACTACTAATTGGAAATATCACTCAATCCGTTCGTCACTTATTGCAATTCGTTTGCCACACTATGAGAACGCGAAACGCTTCCACCTGAAAGAACATTAATACCAAATACAATACCAATACCAAATACAAAATAATAAATACCAAAAAAACTTCTTTTATGCTACAGAAAAAAATACAGTAATACAGCGTATAGTTGAAAAAAATTGGATGTTTGGAGTGTTTTTAATGAAGCACAATGCTATGGTACTGCAGGAATACTGTAGGCACACTACCCGTCAACCAGCATTATGATAAATCGTTACCATTGCGCGTTCTGTACGTGACGAGTGGCCCATTTTCGATGTCAGACACTGATGCCTCACGATGGGCTCTGAAAATAAAGTTTAATGAAAGAAATATAAGAAATTGGTGGCGAAAGGAATAGTAAAGTCGACGAACGGACGCGTTCCCATTCCCATAACGACATCTTACTGTTGGTCGAATGCATGAATAGTGCATATAACAGAACAGACGCGAGCACATCACAATACGCATAACTACACAACATCCAGTCAACCTCGATGTTGTGGGCGCAGTCGACAAATATTCGGAGATCGATTCCGTTGCAGTTGATTGATCAAATTCAGTGTACCCAAACAGCTGATTCGCTAGCATACGCTCAGGCGTTGGAGCGTCATCGAGAGACCAATTAGCAGCACATGATAGTATATAAGACCATAAGGCAACAAGCCTGAAACTGGATTCTGAAACACCGGACACCTTTCGTTAAGCCTAATAATACATCAAATCCCTAGCATTGCACACAGACACCGTAAACTTTAGAGTCCTGATTCCAGGTGGTACTTACTTCGCCTGGTCGCAAACGTCATGGAAGCACGGGACAATGTACTTCTCAAACAGGTACGAGACAACAAAGCAGTTGTGCGCCACAATGACCAGAAGGAAGCGGTACATCAGTTCCTAAAATGCATATTTGAGCCTGTTGTATTTGTTTCTGTGGACAGGCGGTGACCGAAATCAAATAACACTAACTCTATATGGAAAAGATTACGAAGCAATCGTGGGAAAACGAGTTTGAAAAAAGATAAAAAGGTTACAAAAAACAGTACCTCCAGATGAACAAATCCCATGATCCTCTCCACTATGCCTGAGGGAAACAGAGCCATGTATAGCGAAACCTGAAAAATGTTAATCACGGTGCATGGAAAGTCAAATTACAAACTGCCGCACTTACAAAGCTAGTAAGGATAAGGGGTGGCAAACGTCACTAGTGATAATATATCGAGAGTGATCTTTGAAGAAATGACCTACCACATAGACAAGAAGGAGCGACAGACAAAGTGGGATGTTGCTGGTGATCGACTTTCTGTGCGGTTTACCGTAGCTGTAGACGATTGCAAGTGAAATGTACTGGAACATGGAGACGCAGAAGACAGCGGTGCCCTGTACAAGGAAGATGTAGTTACAAAAAAAAAATAAGTCGATTCCTCCTGCTCTTGCTCCTGGACAAAAACTATCATTCGATCGTTTAATTGCAATTAGAGAACAATTTAGCAACCACTGAGAACTGGAGCCTTCGTCATCTGGAGCCTTCGTTACAAGATGAACCGAAAGTTCTAGAGTGATCATGTTTTCAGGATAAATACCTGCATGCTGTCCTTGATTTCAACCTCGTGCTCAGCTGCAGGAACGTACGGAACGAACCATGGCTCGTTCGCTGTTGCCACCATGGCAAACATCTGAAACAATCTCATTTACCAAGTGAATTTCAAGTGGAATATTCTACGGAATATAAGTCACAAAATGAGAAACTAAAAAGTAAAAAAAAAAAAAAAATTACATGAGAAAAATAGTCTACGAGACGAGATTGTATGTCTTTGCGGATTATCTTTTGCTGAAGGATTTTTTTCTAACCTGTGCAGAAGACATGATGAATAGTTGTCCGATGACTGAAACCATGGACGAGACGGATAGCAATCTGGAGGGAGGAGGGGTGGTGGAGAGGGAATCCGCGGAAGAGGTGTTGCCGAAAGTGAGTGTGATGAACGAGATGAGCACCAGATCAATGAACAGGAACTGGAATATCAAAAGATTGTTCTTGGAAACGACGACCCAAAAGGCTTGCGGCGCGTGATGGTCCCTTATTAGTTGCAACGTATCTCAAATGAGGATATCCATTTTTGTACCTTTTCTGTGCACATGTATATCACATTGCTGAATTATTACACAAATATATAATTTTATTACGGTGAATTGAGAAACTTATGTTCTGGTGATTCTCTGGGGAAAAACGGCTTGCTAATATTTGCAACTTACTAATGCAAGAAAACAGTGCGCTAGGTTTACGGGATTAGCGAGTTACGTACCTGCCCATCGGTCAGATTCGCACTGATCCAGTAGAGATGGAGAATTGTGGCAAACTGAATGAGCGAGTATCCCGCCATGAATTTGAATACTCCGAATGAAGTCACCAGGGCAGCCCGTCCCTCACGGATCACAGTTGGCACACAGCGAATGTCGGCAATCTAAAGAAACACAACGTTATAATTCCCTACGAGTGTGCGGTTCTCACGCTTCTTACAATTAGCTAATTCGACACATAAGCGGGTAAAGCAACTTGGTGGGTTAATGAGACTGTCAACAACGAACCTTCGAAGTGAAGGGAGCAGCAATAGATGCTTCCGCGTCCGACAGAGAGATTCCAGCATGAGCAGCCTGAAAAACGTAAAATAAAACTCGCCAGATATGGAGTAGTCTTATTGTTTATGAATCAAGTCTTTGTAATACTAATTCTGTTTTTTTGCTACAGTAGGATCTGCAGCATTCACTCCGTAACCCATACGAAACAACACCAGTAGAGAGCTAACCTTAAGAGCAGCACAGTCGTTAGCACCGTCTCCGCAGAATGCAACAGTGCATCCAATATCCTGCAGCTGAGAAACAAGAAGAGCCTTCTGATCGGGTGACATGCGAGCATAGACATCACAGCATCTGGAACGGTGAATGAATCAAGAACCAGCATCCAATCATACAGATAAACTATGTATACAAAATTAAGTGAAAACGTGGGCAGAACCCAAGGAATGCGTGCTCAAATCCTCCGGTACGCGAACAAAAAAAATTACTGATTTACTGTGTGGGACAGTGGAAAAGTGCATGTAAATATTACCTTGCCAAATCGTCGAGCAGTTCAACTCTCTCGTGAAGAAGGATAGCGAATGTCGGTCCAGAGATGCTGAGATGGCAGCCTCTGGTTACAATACTCGAAAGACCCTCATCGCCCACTTCAAGTTGATGGTCAGCAGTGTTCTCGGCAGTGATAGAGAGACTCTAAAAGCCAAAACACATTTCACGTATATGATACCATATTTTTAAAGTGTTCTCCTCAAATGCATAAAAATAATACAAGCAACGGCCAAACTCAAACGAATTAATGAAAAAAGTGAATACTGCGGCAAGCAAGAATTCATAGCAATAACTGAAGAGGTTCCACTGCCTTTAAAATACGGTATAATTATTAATTAAAGTTTACGGCAAATTCAAGAGAATCTTCTTCTTACCACAAGAGAACTTACATGTTTGAGGGTGAGCAGTGTTCGCCCCCTGGCGTCTTTCACATTCTTGCTGTGCTCCAGGAGATATGCAGTTCGGTCCTCTCTGATTATTCCACATTCTCTTGCAACACTCAGTGCAGTGAGCACATTGTCACCAGTGACCATGATCGGACGAATATTGGCGCTAAAATGACACGAGTATTTTGAATTGAAACTTAATCAGGATGCTAAACCATCCTCGTCTCATTTCATACATATACATAGGAAAAGGGGCAGCATTACCAACGAGGGCGATAATATGCTTCAAAATACATAACGTCATGGCATATTATAATAATGATTCAGAAATACAAGTTAACAACCGTACTTCTTGAGCTCGTTAATCACTCCAGGCGTGACTGGTTTCATTCTGTTCTCCATGATGACAAGACCGAGCAGTTCGAGGTCGCACTCAATCTCGGTGCGAGGAATGCGCTGCGACTTTGCGAATGACATCTTCACACTGCGACGAGCAACGGCAATCAAACGATATCTTAAATAAATTTCAGATTAGCAGGTGCGACTAGTTGCTTCAGTGATATATGCACACGTGCTAGTTAGTGAGGAAAATGTGTCCGAATTTAGAACCACTATCAATATACACGGACTCACCCATGGTGTGCATATTCATTGACAATGGCAAGGTAGTTTGGTGGGATTGTTTCTGGTTTGCACAGAGAGAGTATCATTTCGGGTGATCCTTTCGTATACAGGGTCATTCCTTTGCCTGATTCGTCATTCGGAGTGGAGACCAGAACGGACATTCGTTGGAGATCAGATCTGAAGTACATAATTGAACCGCAAAGCAACAGCAATAGAAATGTATCGGTAGGTCCATCATTTCGTTGCTAATTAATATGATGCATACATCAAAGAACAAATACTTACGTAAAGGTGAACTGGCGAACGAGGGCCATATCGGCAATAGGAACATCCTTTGGGGCACGGACAACAGTAGGCTGAACAAGGTCGAACATCTCGCTCTCGTCATATTTGGCGCTGGAACAATATTGATTTACTCTTTGAACTAAAGACACTTTGGTAAATAAGATGAACATACCGGCTAATTGCGCTAATTGCATATGGCTAATTGCAATGCTTACATTAGCCATTCAAATAAAAGGAGAAGGCATTATGTAGTCTGATTGTTGTTTTTTCTCAAACGATGCCGATTCTCTCCTCCCGATCTCTGCAGGCAAAAAAGGATCGATTTCAAAACGAACGTATTTTTTGATCTATATAAATGAACTGCCGAGTCTTATGCCTCGTAACGTTAAAATTGCTCTATTCGCGGATGATCTCAAAATATATTCAGAGAGTGCTGTCGATCTACAATTGGCCATCGATGTCGTGAATCGCTGGGCAGAGGATTGGCAGCTACCATTGGCTTCTGACAAACTTGCAGTCCTGCATCTTGGCGCCCGTAACCCTCGAACTGCATTCACTATCGATGGTCAAACTATATCCCCTACCCAAAGGATAAGAGATTTAGGTATTCTTGTTGATGAAAAGTTAACATTTTCGGCCCACATTCATTCTAAGAGTGCTATAGCAATCCTGAGGTGTAAACAATTATTAAATGTTTTTAGCAATTTATCACTTGCTAGTTATGTGAAATTATTTGTAACCTATGTACGCCCAATCCTTGAATACGGTAGCGAGATTTTTAACCCAAAATACAGCTCAACTTTAAATCAAGTATTGGAAAGGCCACTACGTCCGTTTTCCAAAGTCATATGCGGTAGAAATAACGTAAGTAGTGGATCCTATAAAACAAGATTACGTGTGTTGAATATGGAACCTATGTTTATTCGACGCCGAAAAATCGATACGTCAACCTTTCTCAAGATGGCCATGGGCAAATTTGTTTTCCCATTAATAGTTACGTAATCCTAAAAAGCACGGTTTCAGACCGTCCTTGTCGGCCGCATAGGTATGTCATTATAAAAAGAAATAAGAAATATAAGGACCCTAATTGGTATTTCCTCCGCATTGCAGCGTATGTAAATAAATTGCCACCATGTATCAACCCGATTTCACCGATTATAAACCTAATCTTAAATTGCTTCTCGATTCTTTAGACATATTTAACAAACCGTGCCTATGTTCTATATCAATTAGTAATCTTGTTATTTTCCTATAAATATTATGTTTCGAATATCATTCCTAATTTGCCGTGCTTTGCATTGAATTTTTCTGTTCGGTCACTAGGTCCCTTATTAGTATGTATGTGTCGTAAGGCACTTCATCTTAGGGTAACCATTTGGTTTTTGGTTTTTGTTATGTACTATTTGTATTATTGTGCATGTTCTTCTTTGTTCTGTTCCATTACCAATAAACTATTATTATTGCTTTTTCAATTCACGCTAACAAAATTTTTTTTTTTTTTGCTTTTTTCTTAACTTTCAGTGCGTTTTAACCGTCGTGGCCGTCTTCTTTCTTCTTTCTTCGCCTAGGGATTTACACGATTAAGACTTCCCCCATCAAGAAGTCACCCGAGTGGTTTTGAACTCGTGATGTGTAGAGTGGTAGACAGAGATTCTAACCACTAGACCACCGGGCCGCGAATTCAGATGACGATTACGATGTTATCTACTCTTCACGAGATTAGATGAAACAAATAAAGTCCGAAAAATGTTTGACAACTCATGGGATCGAAACCTGTACCTCTAGATTTAGAGTCCGACGCCATATCCACTACACCATACTGGATGTGTTCAGCCAGCGATATTGAGAAAGTATATGGGCTCGAAACAAGTAATGTGCGGCCTCAAGATTTTTGTTTGAATTACGCAGTAAATGATAAAAAAACAGGGTTTATTTTGAAATGATTAATGATTACACTGAAAGCTTTACTTTTGGCGTAGCAGCCAATTAGAGGATGGCTATTTAATGGACAATTAAAAAGTGCTTGAGGGCAGAGAAATGAATCTTTGACTTTATATGCTACTTGTTTCGAGTCTATATATTTTCTGACTATTTACAGCCGAACATATCCAGCAAGGTGTAGTGAATATGGTGTAGTACTGCAATTCTATAGAGCAGCGTTCGATCCCACACGCTTCGTACATTTTGCCGTACTCGCCTCGTTTCACCTGATCACATGAGGACTAGACAATGCCATTATCATAATATGAATTCGCGGCCCGGTGGTCTAGTGGTTAGAAGCTCTGTTTACCACTCTACACATCACGAGATCAATGCCACTCGGGTGACTTCTTGATGGGGGAAGTCTTAATCGTGCAAATCCCTAGGCGAAGAAAGAAGAAAGAAGACAGCCACGACGGTTAAAACTTAAAACGCTATGAAGATGAAGAAAAAACAGCGAAAAAAAATTGTTTTTGACTAAACGTGCATTTCTAAACGTGAGTCTGTTGTTTATTAATTATTTATATATCATGGAATAGATCCTTGGTTTGCCTTTTAATGCCTTTCCACTTTTGACTTTTCAGTCATACATTTGTCTTGAAGGGGCTAATCGGTATTCGGCACAAAAATACGATTTTTTACTGCCTGAGGGAATCAGGAAGAGGGAATGTTTCCACTTTTCACCGCCTGAGAAAACAAATACAATGTAGACTATATAAGGCCTCCTCACTGCCTCCCACGACTACTGTACGCAGTATCGATTAGAGCTCCAAAATAAAACAATCACCCTGTTATTGTAGTGCTGCTGGGCTCGTACAGCTCAAAATTGGTCCTGTTGAAGAGAACCAAATCCATTGGATCGCCAGTCAATTCGCCTTCGATTCTAAAAAATGCCTGTTATTACGCGCAGACCGTCTGTTGTAAATGAAAAGGAAATTCAGTAAGGCCAGCAGGCTGACCGGGAACATGCCAAAAGCGCAAATTATGATGAAAACGCAAAACATGAAATGACAACTAAACGTGTACCTTGTGAGTGACTGACAAGCGGCAACCGCGGGGACCAACTCCCCTCCACTGGGCAATTTCCCAATGTCCATGTCAACCGTTTCCTCGTCGAATACGGCGTTCTGCGTTCCGTCTTCAAGCTGAAGATATATTGTTAATGTATGGACCACAATATTTATTAGTACAGAAAACTGTTATATAATAATGTTCATCGCCATAAAAACTGTTGACTACCAGAACAATGTCTTATCGTTTTCAGCGAAGGGGAAATCCAACAGCAGTATCTAGTCAATGTACATAAAAATATACCGTGATGTTTCTTGACGCGCGCACAGCATGATAATCCAGACCATCCTCAGTGAGTGTTCCCGTTTTGTCGAAACAAACCTGAAAAGGTAATCGGTAACTCATTTAAAATTCTTGCGATAGACTGGCACATCAGGCTCGGCATGCCGTTTTAATCTCGTATTTATGCATTAGCCGTGCCGCTACATGTGTCCTCTTGTACGCCGCATAAATAAGCAACATAGTCCGAAAAAACGTATGCCATGCATATATATTTACTTATCTGTTGAAGATTCAGTGAGGAGAAAAGTAACTCACAACGTTGATCGCTCCGCAAGTATTGACCACGCTTGGCGAGATGCAGAAAATCTCGCTTTTCCTGAGGCGTTGTTGAGCATAGATAACACCGACTGTCATCGCAGCTAAAAAACGCCAGATTAAACTGATCTGAAGTCTTTGTCACTAATCACGGCAAGACTAATTGATCGGAATCAAGAAATGAGAACTGAATATCTCACCAGGAAGGGCTGGCGGAACGACGATAGTTATGATGTCGAGTGCACGGATGATCATTCGCTTCAGCGGTGCTCCACGGTAGTTCATCAGGATGATCGTGTAGGCAAATCCAACTGTGGCAATACAAGCGAGGAATAGAACAAATTTCATCAGATCCTGAATATTTTCAAAGAGTTACCGACAAGGAAATGGACTGGAATGGTTTCTATTAAGCGACTGAAACATTCGGAAATCAATAGAATACAACATAAGGTAAACATTTGAAATAAAAATCAGGAAGCAAAAATATTACCTTGGTGAAGCTGAAGTCCGCTTTCTTTGGGTACATGATCGATCTGACGAGTTGACCTTTCTTGGTGCTGAATGCCGTTCGCAGAACAATCGCCTAAAGATTTATATATAAATAGGATTACTGTATGAGAAACTCATAACATCTTGATATTCCTATGTGGAAGGTACACATAATGCCTCAAATACACGGAAACGGTCGGCATGCATTCACTTGCAGTACTGAAGACACATAGAAAAGACTCATGAGCACACATGCAGCATTGTCACAACCAATCACACTAGTTTAAGATACGATATAACAGATGTTATAAAGACATTCGGGCGTCGATCACACATATGTAGAATACAATGAGGTTTAAGCCTTTCACAGGAAAGAGCAGACAGACACCCGATGAATAGCGTACAGAGAAACAGGAGGATTGAAACATGGCGGGTTGTTTAGACGTTTTTTGACGGAAGTACAACAAAAAGGTCATACAGCACAGTAAAAGGACGTAAATGTGACTTGCTTACTACAGTTTAACAACAGAAGTTACGCAGTCTCTGACAATCGGTGGTTCGGGGAACACATATGCATACCTCAAGACATGGTCCATCATGCATAAGCTAAACAATAATTTAGTAAACACGGTGTTTCATGCATCGCAATGTGTACCCTAGTTGCTTTGTGCTTGACGGTTGAAGAGACTCACCGTGCAGTGAAGTTCAGCACCAAACCACTTCAAACCAAACAGTGAAAGAATGTTAAACCACGCTTTACAACAAGGTTAGTCAGGGAAGCACAATACGCTAAAGAACCAAAAAGGGTTATGCCTTTCATGAGTTCAGCTACGCAATTACAACAAATGCAAACCACCACGCAGAAAAACACCGCTCAAAACCAGAAAAAGGAAGGCTCAAGCAGAGTAAGAAAATATAGCTTCGAAATACGGTGAAATAAAGTCATGCATGAGTCATGGCACCAAATTCAGGCAAGGTTGATACTGAAACGAAATTCATTGTGAAAAAATACTTACCTTGACTGGTTGTCCAGCATAGTACCTGGTCTGCAGGACCTTTGTTCCACAGTAAAGCACATGCTTTGACTGTTTGTCGATGTCGAAGTGGTCAAGTTCTCGAGAAAGAGGAGCATCCGGGTCGATGGGCGGCAATGCTGCCTGAAGTGATTGTATTTTGTGTACATTACTTGTAGCGAAATTATATATCTCAGAGTTCCGCACAAAGTAGAGCACACCATGCAAAGATGTATGTAAACGACGCATACTTAAGTAGGACATATTCCAGGAATTATTAAAATTGTCAATATTCATAAATAGTCCTACATACCTTCAGAATCGGCACACTTTCTCCGGTGAGCATGCTTTCGTTGACGATCACATTACCATTCATCAGAACACAGTCACAGTGGAGGGTCATTGGAGTCGGCGGGATAATCAGAATATCACCCGGTACCAACTGAAAGGCATACCATGACAAAGTCAGACTGGTTCTCCAAAGCTAACATGCGTCACGTTATAAGTGATCAACGAAGTATATTGAATAAATGTACACCGGCATCTGATTTGTACCTGGTCACTGGGGATTTTGGTGCTCGTTCCGTTCCGCATCACCGACATCTCCACATGAGTGTCAACCATGCTGCGCAGGTTCTTCTCTTGGGATCGAATCTAAAAGAAGGTTACATAATGAGGCAGAAAACGAAAAACCGCGTCTTTTTTGCAAAACTACAGTGCAATAATACATGTGCATGCACAACATTCGCAATATTTTTACTAAATTGTGGATAGTCTTAACCTGATAAACATTGCTGATTACGCTCGAAGATGACATCAGTATAATACATGATGCGAAGAACCAATAGTCATCATTGAGCCACACAACCACCCTAAAACAAACACAGTTAGCGTCTTCAAAGAATAAAACAATAAAAGCAGGCACAATAAATACCATAAACGTTAGCACACTACTGGAAGTAGAAACGTTTCGTTCTAATTTTCTCATAATCGGGTGACCAAAAAATAAATAAAAATAAACGTACGAGAAGACTTGGAACATGTAGAATGGGGAGAAAACTGTCCGGAAGAGAAGGTAGAAGATAGGCTTTGGGGCGATTTCAATCACGTTGCGACCGTAGGCTTGCAGACGAATTGCAACTTCCGAGAGATTCAGGCCAGATGAGGTCACACGATTATTGAGACCCGAGATGCTCATCTAAACGGATGGTCAATAGAATACAATTAATGTAGTACTCTATTCCACGACGCATTAGAACAATTACTGTAGTGAAGCCACCACACAAGAATAAGAAATTTTCGGCTTGTGAATGTTTTTTTCCAATTAAGTTTTTTGCAGACATTACGCATTAAAAAAAAAGAATTATATGAATAAACAAATCCACTGCGTACGTCGAAGTCCAGATCAACTGCAGCCATGAATCTCTTCTCCGTATCAATCCAGAAATAGTCCACCTTGCGGAAACTGAATTTCCGTACGAAGTTCACCTAAACATGGTTCACGATCATTATATAGGGCTGAGAGGAAAAATGGGTGAACCTTCACTTGAAACTTGTTTTTACCTTTTTCTGTCTTTACATTAACATTTACGGATCGTTTGAGAGTTCCTGTTTCAAATAAATGAAATGGAAAAGCTCCCGTGTTAAGAAAACGCTCACCATTCTCATTGAGCCGTCACCGGCTGGCAGCGAAAGGGGTTGGTCACGGGTTGAGTGGAATGTATGCACCACTCTGATCTCGCTCGTACCGTGATCGTCACTATAATTACTTTACTACTCCTCTTGCTACTCGGTACATGGTGCTCAACATCTCAATGATGATCGAACTATAACCTTAATATTTATAACACACAATGTCCGAATTAAAACAGTCCTGCAGCTATATCTGAAAGCAGGGTAAAAAAAGAACAACTTGATCATACTCACACAACATAGACATGCGATGCCTTTTCAAGCGGAGAACGAGCGCCCAGAATCTTAATGTGGATTCTCTTCACCCAGTTGAGAAGCAAAAGTCCAATTCCCAGAGTGCAAACACACATTCCATAGAAGAGAAACTGCAAGCCGAAAAGTTAGAGAAAATGGATCATATATCCCTCTATGTAAAAATTCATTTGATATTACTTGTTCGGTGGATTGCGAGTGAATGCACATTACGTTGATTTACTAAGTTTCACTTCTCACCTTGTGGAATGAGGTTGATCTGTATCCATAGATCTTGTACTGATCTTCGCCGGCCGCAATAAAGCCCTCGTGGCCCGAGGGCCGATGCATTCCAGGAGGACGGCCAACGCTGACGCCCTTCATTCCTGTAACTAATAGATACTGAAATAAAACATAATACCCGGAATAGTGATTGGATTCCATCTATTGAGGAATCACATACGAAGCTTTCCTCTATGTGAGGACAACAGACTGATCAAAATCTTTATTTTCATTAAGAAAGTAAACAAACTTTGTATAGCAGTTCCGCGGCTACGTCACGCCAACGCTCTTCAGTTCTAGGGTATTTCAAAAGGTGTGTAGAGATGGAAGTCAACTCGCATACGAAGTGCCGGACCTTCGGAAGAGATCTAGAAGCTCCCGGGAAATACCCAGGACACTTACCACCTGCAGTGATTACATTCATACATAAATAGTCTATGGAACCGCGAGTTGTCGCGAACGAACAAACAAACAAATAAACAGGAAATAAAAAGTAGAATGTTAGAGACAGCAACGTGAAGAGAGCAATTAAACATCAGATCCGAACATTGTCAGTTTATTGAACAATCATAGTCGTTTGCAGCGCCATTTGATCTATTTGACTTTTCTCACTATCTGAGAGCGGTAAACTTTTGAGTAGTAAATGAAAGCATTAAACAGCTTGGGCAAATATCGGGGTTGCGTCTTGGAGGCACTTCCTATTTTACAGTTCACAATAGAGAGGTTTCTGTTAATATATCTAAAGTAATAAATATATAATGATAATCATGAAGGAGATGTGCCTATGCGGTGCTACTAACAACCATACAAAAATCTTAAAGTGGTTTTCATCTAATAAGCCGTGCTGCTTTCGCACCAACAAGGTCTGGCTCCAAATTTTTAACGACAACAAATAATACAACATCAGCTGCGCTGCTCAAGTACTTCAGCTTGGGAAGTTCTACCATAATACTAATACGCTTTGTACTGTAGAGATGCAACTGTAGCACCTGTCTGCACCACACAAAGAAGAGAAAAAAAAACAATGCATGAGGTAGAAAGATTTGCTGCATTTGACGGACATTAGGCCGAATACAAAAAAAAACTAGTTAGAGAATCGTAAGGCACTGAAGACCCGCTCCCGCGATGTTTATTTTCAATTAAACACCAAGCGCCTGCATAGTTTTGATAGATAAGAAGCAAGTTTTCCAGAACACAACTAGGGGTCTGTAATGAGAATTGAGCTGAGTGAGATGCGGAAGGACCTCGTACATAAGAAGAGTAAAACCGGACTAAGGTAGAATATGGAGCAACGTTTGTGCCCAATTTCTGTTCCGAGCCCGTTTATAAGCGGTGGAGCTTTTTAATTTCTAAATATAAATCACGAAAAACGAGGACTGAAATCGTATGATTATAGCGTCTGGGACCCACACACTCCTATTCGATGGGGTGACATCAGTAAATCATTGTCACGCAAGGTCCCACAGTGACTAAACGCAAAATTAACCATAATTCTCTACATATAAAGCCCATTTTATTCCCTAAAAATACTCAAGTCACGCACGAGATATATGCCCAAAATGGGGATCAGCTCAATTTTTATTTTAAAATAACTCCAGAAACACGTATTTGATGTGATAAATTGAAAAATGACAGTGTAAAAATCATTTCCCAGGCTCTTCGGGCTCTAATCTGCATAATTGGTTCGAGAAGAAAAAAGAAAAGAAAAGGCAAGGATGCATATGCATAAAATGCCATGAGATTTGATTGGCCAATTAAAAATGAATGGCCTTCTGTACTCTGTGGGGCCTGATTTGGTTCGTCCTTTTAATATGATACCACTTTATATCGCTTTACAATAATGTACTATGTAATTTATTTATTATTTATTGCTAACTGTCGGCATGATTAGTTATAGAGTTGTGGAAGCTGACTACGGTATAAAGCGCACTACATACGCCTGCCATAGCTAAGATGCCGTATGCGTTAAATGACAAGGTTGGACAGAGAACCGGCCAGGGGGTGCACGGCTTCGTCAGCTCCTTGATTCCGCAGTCGTGTCCGGTTGATCACCGTCGCCGCCGAAGCCAAGCTTACAACTGATGGAGGAGTCAGTCCTTTGAGGAGGCGTGCCCAGGGGGAGGAGCCGAACCGACGAAGCGCATCCCCCAGCGAGTGCTGAGTGGTGCTCAGCGCTTATGCCTATGACATGTGTTACGGTACGCTTTTCTTTCTCGAGAACTACTGTAGGTGCACTGCTACAGAGGATGATAATTGCCGACGTTTTCTTCAAGGGGAAGACAATACGTATGGTAAGGAGCAGTACTGATGGGCAAGCCGAGACTACATCAGAGATCCCCTCAAGTTGGGGAAGACACTCATGTGGAGACAACGACTACAAAAATGCGCTCTTCAATGCGTTCATCGTTAGTGGCGACAAGGGGTGCATGGGAACTGTAGAGAATCTAGCAACAAAGTAGGTTATTAATTCCGGAACAATTACCTGGGAAACTGTTTCTCCGTATGTGAGACTGTAGCTGAGGGGATGTGGTTCTTACTATCTTATCCACAAAAACCAATAAAGATTGGAATAAGATGTGTAAGGGGAGAACCCAAGAAACGCAGCGAAAGCTAAGGCTGCAGTTTACTGAAGTCTATTTAAGAAGCCCACAACACAATAGCACATCGAGAGTGAAGTTCGGTTATTTGTTTCATAAGTTTATAGAGAGACTGTTCTAGGAGGGAAATGTGATCTGATTCTCCCTGTTAACAAAAAAAAACTACTGAAAAACTGAAAATGATGAGCTGGGGAAAGAAATACTACAGTACCCAGTGTTTACCATCTAGTTCTTGTAGAAAACTACAGTAAGCTAACCAGTGCCGCAGCCAAACAACATCTTGACGACTGTTTACTCGTTACGGCATGCTTGGACGTGGGAAAATGTGAATACCGTTTCTTTATGTGGAGACTGTTTTTCTGCGAACGACTTTCCTGTAAAAAAACTACTAATAATGGGAAGAAAATTTTTTTTGTTTAGGGGAAAACGAAGGTGTCGCGGTGAAATCAAAGGCTACAGTCCTACAGTACACCGTAAACGATCAACAAATACCGTAGTCAGACTTGATGTAAACATGTTATTTGCTTCATACGACATACGCTGAGACAAAAGTGCGTGGGAACGCGAATACCGTTTCTGTATGTAGAGAGACTGTTATCGGTGGCAGCTGCTTCACCCCACGAACGTAAAAAAACTAATAATGAAGAAAACTTAATGTAAAGATGGGTTATTTGTTTCATAACATATTCCGAGACAAGGACTGAATGAGGAAACTGATTATAGCGTTTCTTCACCGAAGGAGAATGTTCAATGAGGGCAGCGTGAAAGGAAGCAGAAGTCCTGATATCAAGCCTACTTAGAGAAACAACAGTAAATAGTTTTAGACACAGAGATGCAGCACCTCCCACATTCACAACGAGCCGTTGGAAAGAAGACTCGAGTACACAATATAGAAATACCGTGGCCGAACCGCAATATAAATATATATTGTTCATCGCATACGATATGCGGAAACACCGTCTGCGTGAGGAAGTTTTTCTTCGTGCGTGAGACTGTACAGGGGTAGCAGAATAAACTGCGTTTCCAGCTATGTAAAAAACTAGTGAAAATTAGAATAAGAAAAGGTGAACCGGATTGTCGCTGTGAACTCAAGAGTACAGTATACCGAAGGCTAGTTAGAAAGACCATAACTATATCATAATATGATAAGATTCTAATTGGTACTCTGCACCACTGCACCAATTAGAGCAGTTCATTCAGATTTGTCAGCTACTGTCTGAGCCTGAGCAAGTGAGTGTGAACGTGAACTGATTCAGGAGTAAAATAATTGCGAACGAGTATAATTGTGAAAAAAAACATTGCACTGTAACTCTCGGGCTACTGTAGCCACAAAATACTAGGCTAATAGATCAGGACTGGCCACACATTCCGTAATCAAAGATGGCCTATATCTCTGGAGGGCACTTCTTTCTTCTTTGGTAGACAAGAGCGGAATGCAGGGGCCCCCTTCGGGGTCCTGAAGAACAGTCCTAGCTTTAAACTTTGACATTTTTTCGCGATCAACGACTGTGCAAGAAGATGAGCGCAACGGATCTTTTCATATGGTACCTACTCTTGGTGGTGGTGTGGCCGCATTATATAACACTCAAAAAACCGGGCGAGTTATTACAAAATATTGTCAAACTTGCATTTCTCAGCCTTAAATACCGCTTTCTGTACTAGAATAGTGTTTATTAATATTCCGACCAGAGGCTTACAAATCCCACTGACAATAAGTTTTCAGTCGCTAATGACTCATTATATGTATGCTTCAAGCTTCATGAATTTTTGCAATTTATGCACCGCAGTTTTCCCTGACATAATTTCGGAATTTTATATTTTTCTCGCAGAAAAATTAGCGTAGCTTGTTACGCGGGGATGAAATAATAAAAGTAAAAAAAAATTAAACCTACTGTTACACAAAGCGGAAGCTTATGAGGCGTTACGCAACCTTAGTGTACGTAAGAGGCTACATTTTGTGGAGGAATTTCTGAACAGGAGCCTCCCGCACTAAATGAAATAAAACATTCTTATCGCTATTGTTTGTGAACCCAAGTTGTTTGTGATAATGCAGGAAACAAGGCAGACAGCTGGTTCAGACTCGTAAAACGCTGATAGAAAATAAATCTTTTTAACAATGCAAGCGATAAGATGTATGGACATACAACGAAGTAACTCACTAGTGGATAATTTGTCGATCACGCAAAAAATACGAATAACGGCTGAGCTTTCATACTTTTCCTTTCGAGCTGTGCATTTTGACAAGCTTCAAAAATGCCCGAAAAATTTGTGAGCGAAATGTATAACCCCAGAAAAACAGATGTGTAAGATGTGTGCATAATAAATATATCAATCTGTTTCTCTTGAGTCAAGGTTGCTTTTCCTCCAGCTTTGCGCTGGAGAATTCGTTGAATTATTCTATAATTAACACAAACTGAATAAGAAGATTATTAACAGTGATATTAAGAAAGGACGATGATAACACATCTAGTTGGACAAATCAAAACCAAAATCCATGATCTAGGTTGCTTTGCCAGCTCTACCAGCTAAATAAATAAACGGGAACATTTTGGATAATAAGCAAGAAGAGGAGAAAAACTCTTTCCCGGAAAAGTTGACTAAAATCTTACTTTTATAATTTGACTTTCTTTAATTACAGCGCAAAATATATTGACAACCTTACTTTGTAAAAGTATTTAGAGTATATAGAACTTATATTACTTCACTATCATCATCGCTGTCACTTATAAGCAGCTTACTGCAGAAATCCTATTTCACCAATCGTTCGACCGTTCACAGTTTCTTCATAATAATTTAATAAATTACTTGCTAAACGAGTATACGGCATGATCTCATGAACACGTTCCAGACAGAAAACAAACAAGAATAATCTATTCAACATGCCTTTGTTTATGTTTCGTGAAGTCAATGTGGCTGCTGCCATTGAGGGACTAAATACAATCATATCAGACAATAGACTCCATTCCAAGTAAAACGAGTTGAAAAAGGGCTATAATCAGAGATCTGGTGATAGCCTCATCAGCTGACCAAAGCACAAACCATAAGGATCAAACTAAGCGCACTGATAGAAGGTTTCACGTACCGTAATGAATACTCAGCTCGGGACGAAGTTAAAAACTCAATGATCAACTTCCAAACAGTCAATGGCCTATCCTGGTGCGTAATACAAAATAAGTTTAGTGAATCATGGTGATGACTAGTTGGTGCTCGTCTATGTGAAAGCCACCATTGCAAATCATCATATGTACAAATAAACAAAACTACGAAGTTACTCCGAGAGTATATGGCTTTTCGGGAAAGGCAGGATAATAAGTTGTGTTTAAGAACCGTGAAACCACGATTTCAATAGAAACAGTTCATAGAGGAAAGAAAATTGTGCAATGTTGTCCACACGTTGCGCAACTGGCTCACTTGCGTGGAAAACACTCAAACAAAATTTTCTTCATTATGAAAAATGGCCAACTCATGTTTCAGTGGCTGGTAAATATAAATGTGAGGATGAGCAAAAAAGCTAAAAAAAAATCTGGATGGATGAAGACATCACTTTGATCAATAATCAACATTAAACAACTATCGATGTAATGAAAACTGTGATAAATACCTATTCGGAAGAAAACGTGCGGCTACGAATATTCTTTTACGCTTTTGGTGGATTTGCAATTAGTTTATCCTCATCCAGCGTCTCTAATTATCAGCAGCTTTTTTTATATATATATATATATATATATATATATATATATATATATATATATATATATATATATATATATATATATATATATATATATCTATATATATATCATATATATATCTCTCTCTCTCTATACTATCTCTCTCTCTCTTACTTATCTCTGCCTTCCTTAGGAATACGAAGGATGCTTGAGATACAGATTTAAATATTGAATTTAATTACAGAGCAATACAAAAGGCACAGTAATAATAATAATAATAATATATTACGTACACCTAAAGTTCACAGACGATAATTTAGATCATTAATTTATTCTGAAGTGGTATTTACCAGTCGTCTGGAAATCAACACAATATCAATAATGTGAATAAAGGATGACAAGACGTGGATTACACTTTTTTTGAAATTTCTTTATTTTGCACTTCGCTCTCTCGTCTGGCTCTCTGTACTCTACGCAAATATTTTCTTTTCCTTTTGTGTCAAAGAGCCACAGATGGCCTTGGTTACGTGCGAAAAAAACTCGTCATGAACGTTGCTTTACGAATTAATTACAAGAAACAAAATGAATTTTAGGGTGGTATATTAGTCATTGTGCTTTTGTGATTGAGTATATCTCATCAAGAACAAAAGGGCAATCCTCATTCTAAAAAAGAGGCAAATCCAGAAAATTGCAGACTCAAACAGAAATTAGGAAGTCCATTGGAACCTTGATGCTAAAATAAGTGATACGGAAGCAAAGGGGAACAGTGTATACTGGACTAGAGAGAAAGTCGACACAACTCGAATAATCGAGACAATAAAAATTGTAACTAAATCAAGCTAGGGTCAGCATAATTTTTTAGGTAATACATAGAGACGAAGAGTAGTTAAAACAGAGAAAAACAATGAATTCTTTCCGGAACGTTCGTGATTACTGTTTTAATCATTGACCAACTTCAATGATTGTTATTAGGTGTTTCTGCTTAAAATGCTAGCATTTAAAACAAGGCAAAAATAAGGTAATCGATTAAGGTGCCTTTTAAGTTAATTTCGAAATTTTTAAATGACAAAATAACGAAATAGACGTAATTGGGATATCTTGGAAGGGTGCAGAATCAATTTCCAAGAGACTTGGCCGCCAGCCAAGCACAATGGCCCACTCGGCTACGGTAGTAAGAGCGCGCAAAACGGAGCGACCCCCGACCACCCCGTCCAGTTCTAAACATTTTAGCTGTGAAAGCGTTATAACAGCAAAACTGTTTTCTTTCATGATTGACCAAACACTGAACAGAGTGTCTGTAAAACAGGTGGCTCCCCTTGAGAAATAAAGTATATAAATAAAACCAATAAGACATTACAAAATTTTTATTGGTGTTACATTAAGAAAAGTGCCTTTCAACAAGCAGTAATGTGAAGCACTGCTATCTTTTCAGACTGTCAGTACTTCGAAAATCGGTGCTTTACTTAACGTTGCCGTTTTCTAAAACACTATTATTATTTTCTGCTTTCAGCGAAGTGTAATGTTTGCTAATTCGCAGGATATATTTTTTTCTAATTTTCTCGTTCTTTTACCATGGCTTCCGACGCAATATTTATCATAGACTCGTGCAATACAGTCTAGATGGTTGGGCCTAAACTTAAAAAGTTTGGGCAAAAGTAGGTGTTGTTGCAGGAATACTACGGTGTTGACTGCTTCCCATTAACCAAAAAAGGTTATCCCCGACGAGACATTGCACTTCAACGGTATGAAACAGTGTGTCTTTCAGAATAAAAAATGTTATGGAACGCGGCTTTCGCACAGCTTCGCAACACATGCTTTCATTAAAATTCAACACGTGGAATTCTTCATGGATTTGCTCTTTGAGAGCGTCTGCTCGTTTGGAGAAAAAGAATTACCCATTAAAAGCGACAACACTGCTTTCCAACTCATACCTACACATATTTTTACTATATACTTTGCGAGGTATTCCATGTTTGTGAAAGTCAAAAGCAAAACAAAATAACGAACACCTTGAGATGAAGTTTTATTTCGTGTACAGTTTACAAGAAAACTATTTTAAATTGCAAAAATATGAATATAATCTTCCATTGAAAGGTGACATCACATAGTTGACATCTACCACTGTAAATAAACCAGTACGATATCCCCCAAGGATCGACTGCTTCTCTCATCAAGTTTCTGACCCGACAATGAGCCAAAACTTGTCATTTGCCTACAGTTATTTTAACTTTACCATTATTTGAACCGAGATTTTTTCCGATTTTTTTCCCCATTTTTGACATAGACATTATGGATATGCAATTCTTTTGCAAACTACAGGACAACATTTCACATGTTAAGTAAGGTATTAAAAGTGGTGGACACTTTCATCGTGGTGGTGGTCGATGTGACCCGTTTCCTTTTGTGGACAATGTAAAACAGCTCCATTACGGCTCTTCGATAGGGCACAACGAAATACAAGGTAAGAAGTGGATTGCACATTGGCATCAGAGAAGCGAAGAAGAATGAAGCGATTTCGAGAAACGGACTCGGTTCTGGGTAAAATATCCACGAGGAGAAGTAGCAACATAGACCAACTGCAGCAAAGGAAGGGGTCAGCGCTTGGCAGCGAAGTGCCTGCAAATTGAATACACACATTAGCTACTGATTGGTCAGACGTGACGAGGAGATCAATCAAGTTTGATAGAAGATAGCTAGAGGAGCCATAAATAGATAACATATGAACGTTTTTCCACCCACCTGTGTCAATTGCGTGTGCACTTTCTTTGTAATTTGACTTGTAGACGATTTTAGGAATGAGTTTATGCGGCAACTGTAGAATCCAATGAAAATATAAGATCCCGTGGTTGAGAGAACACACCATAAGAGTAGATAGGCTGCCTAGAAGAGAGGATCGAATTATTTATTATACTGTCTGGAAAGACAGGAAAAGGAAACTACGCAATGCAAATTATTATAATTTCTGCAATGAAGATAGCAAAATAAACCTGTGGTTCAGTAAAAGGCCCTGTGTAGTAGAGGTGAGGAAGATTCAGCCTTTCGTACCCTGTTCCCTTAAGAAGATCCTTTGGGACAGACGCATAGCTGAGCGACCAACATAGCTGCAATTTCGGGAGTTGAATGAATATGTTAGGTACAGAATCATCCTATTAAAAAAATGGGGGGGGGGGTAGGTAACACGGATATATCCATAACGTTTTTACGTGGGACATAACCAACTCACCACAAATATAACAGAGGGTATATAACCGATACATATTCTAATGGTGACACGTTTCAGTGTTGGCGGACATAACAAGGCTCTTTCTCTGTACCAAAACATAATGCCCAACACCACCATAGAGTGTTCATGACAGTGGAGAACTGCCGCTAAAATTAAGATTCTTAAGATTAAAAATATTTTCTGGCCAGTTTCTCTTCATTTTAAAACTTTGTTTCTAATTAACAGGAAATACAGCAAAACACATAGCTTCGATTAAAAATGCTAGTTTCTTTGCAACAATTACTGATCCACTTCTTACCATGCAACAAACTGCACATGTTTGTTCCAATCCTTTGACATAATCCGTACGGTGCAGCCATAACGTAATTTGGATAGGGGATCACTCTGAAAGAATGCTCTGATGCTCTCGGTGTAATACTAAGCACCCTCCAGTTGATATTTACGCTTCGCGTAAATGCTACTGTCACCCGCTGGGGTTACTTCACTTTACCACAGGAGGTTTTAACTTCACGCATATACTTTCCTCAAGTAACCCCGTGGCAGATGATGGTTTTTGCCGTTTACAGTTTACTCACTGATTCAACGAAACTCACGAGTTGCGCGCGGCAACAGTTTGGGGGTGTTTCCCTGTTTGATGCGCGCCGCAATAGTATTTTCAACGACTCCGGTTGCCGTTTTGGTGCAGGAAGCACCCCCAAACTATTGCGGAAAACGCCCTCAAAACGTTGCCGAAATGGGGCGGAAACGGTGCGGGAAAAGTAACCGCAAAAAGAAAGCAGCATATTGGATTCGAACCTAACTATCGTGTTAGATACTTTCCCTAAACAGCGCCTTATTGTTAGACCACTCGGCCACACAACACATGTGAGACCAGTGCTTGCGGAAAAATATTAGTACAACAACTGCACTTACGGCAGAGCCTCCGAGCGTTTTCAAAAACGTTGCCGAAAAGGTGCGGAAAAGGTGCGGAAATGGTGCGGGGAGCAACTTGCGCGCCGAACCAAGAAGAGTGTTTCCCGCAAAGGATCGGCGCGCATTTTGCGCCCCGTTTCTATTCGGCGCGCCTTTTGTTTCCCATTTCTTTGCGGCGCGCATTTTGTTTCCCGAAGTGGTAGGGCGCGCAGTCATCGGCTCTCAGTGTTAGATACGCGTCATTTGTAACAGTAAGAAAACTAACCTCTCTAGAAGCATTGAGTCAAATATGGCACAGCAGAGATCACATACTGTGAAGTTTATAATGAGAAACGAGTATTTCTTAAGGTACTTTGGTGTTCTCCAGTATATGATAAACAGTAACAAGCCGTTGAATGATATGGCAAGGACATTTATTAGAAAATGAACAGCATTATAGAATTCAAGAATATCAGTCTTCATTTCTTTTTACTTCTATAAAAAAAATTGCCATTAACGATCAAACTACGTTTCAAATGAGAAAAGCATTTCAGATTGGATGGTGCCTGATCACCTATGAGATGAACCACTATTTTTAAATTCCGTGAAGAACGTCAGATTGTGCTCATGGCCACTAAACTGTTATCTTGTTTAAAAATTATATATGTTGTCTCGGCAGCTACCGAGCGCAACATTAACTTTTTGAAACGCAAAAATGGTGCGCAACTACTGGAAATATGCATGTATTGCTGTTAAAGTGCTCCGAGTGTGATTTTGAAATGGTTAATACACCTTATTACTTTTCGGAATTCAACGAAATCTCGTTAATAGCGCAACTGATTGGCTGGTAGTTATGAAAAAACTAGGGCATTTTCTTCTTCGCCAGTGCACATAATTGCGTGCGGCAGCGAGTTATTGGAAAAATTATTAGTGAAGCATGGATTCCAGGAAAAAATGTGCCTACTTAGAATCTGGTGTATAACTCACGTTTTCGGTACAAGCCCACTTGGTACACTGTAACTTTGGTGTTTCCGGTTCGTTAACTCTCTTCCTTGACCGCCAATGATGCGTTATGAACTAATTCAATGTTTGACTGAAACAAATGGTATTCAAAGTATTGCATCGAAGATAACATTTGCGAATCAACTTGTGTAGTTAATCTGGCAATGAGTAGTGTTGAAAAAATCTGAACACAAAAATGATCGATTGATTCTTGAAAGATTATATAAACATATCATAATGTATATAGGAATTGCTGCATATAATCAGACAAGCGCATATAAGTGTAATTATGGAAAAGCTTATTCTAACCCTGATGTATTAGGTCGAAAAGGACAGACTCTGTGCTAAACCGTGTAAAGCCCCAATGTAATGTACGAAATATATCAAATCAGCTGCTCAGGAGTTTTACTCTACTCAAAACGTGATATAATTGCGTTTCAATTATGAATACCCATTTATGAGAGTATATTATTTGAACTAGCGTCAGACGATTATTGTATATTTTTAGATTGGGCGTACTAACTTAATAATCTTATAACTCTATATCTCTGCAAAATAACTCTACATCATGTTGAAAGCTGAAAGGAAAGTTATCCGACTAATATGCTCCTTATTCGAAATTTAGATTTTGTTAATGTGGAAAGACTAGGTAGTTGCTGGATAAGTACCAACAGCGCTTTTAAGCGTAGGCGGCTAATTTACTACCAAACTTTCTATTTGATGTATTACTATAGGACACTCCGGAAAAAGGGTAGATACAGTAGAATAAGTGAACAACTTCTTAACTGATACATTTCAAAGTATAGCACACAGTGTGGCATGATCATAGTGTATGGAAAACACTGTTTTGAAAAACAAAGCATCGTTAAACTTGTTTTGTGATTCGATAACAATTTGGGCATTGTTTGTCAAGCTCAAGCGTGGGAAGAGCTTCAAGATAAACAACTATAGTAATTATGATTATTTACACAGGAGATTTCGAACTAGCTTTTCAAGAAATAACATTTTCGGATGGGGACTGACAATAATAACAGAAAGCTGTGCCGAGTATGATCCATCTAATCATCACGCATGATTTCTATGTGATAATATGGGGCGTCTTGTTTATGTGTAACTTCCTCGTTAATTACCATTTGAGCTATTTAGTGACTATCAATTATCGCAGCGAAAAAAACGTCGGTGAACACATAATTATCCTTCGGAAATCCAAGTGTTTGGAAAGGAGAAACGAAGTCATTTCTTAAAAGAATTCGGGGGCTGCTGAAGAAGGTAGCATTCTACCATCTGGAAACACGTCTGACGTAGATTGGTATTAATAAACACATATTGGTATGCTGTATGTAATAATCACACACTTTGGGTAATAGTTTTATTGGTTCAATAAATAACAGTACGAACTGATTTCACTAGCCACCAATAAGGCAATAAAACATCAGTGCAGTAAGGAAACAAATATACAAGGTACCCTTGGTGGCGCACAACTTTTATGGGGAAAACGAGTATAGTTACTATAATAGTTGTATTTTTCAAACTAACATGATTGCCAACCGTTCAGTATGGGGAATGTAAACACTATTTAATGAAAACAAGCAAGGGGAAAAACTTACATGAAAGGCACATGTAGTACTTCTCAGGAACTCACACAGGGGTTTTTGGCAATCATACTTGAATGCAACTATTAATCAATATTATTGTAAACGTCGCGTTATTGTATGTATGAAGACTACAATAATAATACGCATAAATATGATCGCAACCAATAGTCATAAATAAACTATTTCACATGCGAAACTAAAATAATAGAAAACTGTAGTTCAGCGACTGCCTTGAAATACAGGAGGTGAAAATAAATATTGAAAAAGAGTTTGCGGTGGTAGAGAACCAAAGCGCCCAGGCTCAATTCCCGGTCGGTGCACCAGTTCTCATCTTTATTGTTGTCGGGCGTATTTTACTTATCGGACTCGAAACAATGTTTTGAGAGTAGATATCCTTGTTCTCATACAGCCGCAAGGCAGGTGAAAGCAGTGTCGAACCAAGACGAGTATCAGCAGAAGAGCAGAACATAACTAAAAACGAAAAAATAAAATTTTGCGTTTTCATTTTTCCTTTAATACGATTATTTAACGTTAACTATTTTGCTTTCTTTTCCATAATTTCCATTTCCATATTTTGCTGGTTACTCGTTTTTGAACAGTAACTGGAGGCATAGTTAGTAACTTGCATTTTTTACCCTAATCGTGACACGGATCTACATGGAATCTACACGGAAATAAAGTTGTGCAACATACGTTACATCAAAATCACGTAAAACTGGTGACATCGCTTTGACTTTGAGCATGACAACAATGTCATAAAAAATCAGCTACTTACGTTGACATTGCTTGCAACTCCCCGAATGATGGTGGGCGCCTGGGTAGTTCCCACGGAGCTTATACGGAAAGTGCTGTTTCCTTATTTTGCTTGTGTGTTGTGGTTAATGTTAATGGATAAGTAAGATTATAATAATATCTTATTTATTTAATAACAAGGGAAAACAATGGAAAAACCAACAATCAAAGGTATCGAAAAGATAAACAATAAAAAAGGCACGAGCTGGTAAAGTCAAAAGGATCGGCGGGTCTCCTGGTCAGTCCCCGATATTACACTAATTTGCTTTATATGGGGGAAGAAAGGAATGTGTAGGTGTCCTAATGTGTTATTGTAATATTTGCATACGTAATGGGTGATGGAAAATGATATACATATTACGAATTATACAATATATTAAATAATAAGAAAGTTAAATGAATAAAGTTAAGGGCTTAATCACGGTTAACCTTGATAGAGCTTCTAAAATACACAACTAAAATGTGATGGCTGAAAGCATTTTAGCTTCATCATAAAGGGTCAGGCTCACGAGAAAAATAAGATTTTTCGGCCTAAGATTCCAGAGAGATTACACACGGGAAAGTTATTTTGTAGGTATAGCTATTAGACACGGCAATTATAATATCCCGAAACTTTTTTAGAACCTCATAGTTCTTCTTATTAGCATCAGTTAATTCTTCTACTTTCTCTCTAGCTAACCCTTCGAGGTGCCCAATCAGAGAGAGTCTGAGACCTTCCCGAACTTTTTTCGACCGTTCCCCGACGATTTTCCAAGTAGAATTTCAGTGAAAAAAAAAGCTAAAATTCTACCTTATTTTTCACGTGTACGCAACACTCCACGAAACAATGGTCCCTGTGCATAAGCGGTCAGAGACGCAGGGGGTCGTAGGCTGTAAACTACAATTTTGTCTCCGTTTAGTTTAACTCCTTTTTTTTCATTCATTCCTTTTTTCCAAAGTCTGCGCACAGTCACTTAATTTCGTTTGCTCATTGCCAGTAATTAAACGGAAAATTCTAACATATTAGCAATCAGTTCATACAAGCATGCAAGAATTATTATTGATCAATTATTGTTTATTATTGTTACCATCCCTTTGCATTTCTCTCAAATACATATTTCTGATGCTGCTTTGTTCTTTCTCGACGCTTCATTGCTTAATGTTGATGTATTTGTTTTTCTTTGCTAACAATAAGCAGTCAGTAGCGTAACAGTAATAAATAACACTTGATGGATATATTTTTTCACTTATGATCTATGTGCTTTGGCTAATAAATGATAAATGTTCAATGTTTTACATAAATTTTTAGATGCCGGCCCATGGCATCGATGACAGTCAATGGGATGGATTTGCTCCGTTGCATGAGGCAGACATGCACATAAGGGTACCACTCCCCCGACATGTGATTGTTTCAAAGTGGCAGGAGGCCGCAAGGAAGGTAATCCGTTTATTTATATTTCATTGTCTGGTACTGTTTCCCTATGTGTTGCGTCTAGCAGTCAGCATGCCATCTCTCTAGATATTATTTGATGGGTTCCCTTTCGTTTGTATGTGCAATTTCTTCACTTTTCGTTCACGGGTCCGACTTTCTAGGCTCTGTCTTGGTCCATCGATCCATGGGCACGATTCAAAATTAACGAGCAGCCGATAATCGAAGTGAAGAGATATCGCTACTCCTCAATTCGCAAATGTTGGACGGAGGATATTGTCAAGGTTTGGCTATCGGCTGCTTTCACTACTGAACAAGGAATTGTTTTTAAATGCTTCAGTGTCCTTACTCTTTACCTAACCTTCCGTGAGATACTTGTAAATTTTTTGTTGCAGATCAAGATGTGTTCCGAGCCTTTTGCTCACGGAGCAATGCGTGAGTGTTTCCGGGTCAAGAAGCTGTCTTCTTTGGCGAAACATGAGGACTGGAATCAGGCGCAAAATTATGTAGCCAAGAGGTGCGTTTACCCATTTTTCCACCTAGTAGTGTTATTACTCATTAAGGTCAAGAAAACGGTGTATGTAATCTTTTCGCAAAAACCTCATTTTTCAGTTACATCCAGGACGTTGATCGATCAGTGCTCTTTAAGGACGTTGAACTACAAATGGATTGCAAACTGTGGGCCGAGGTGTGGCCGCCGTCTCACTTTTTCCAAGAGCCTTTGGTGAATCAAACAGTCTTTAACTGAAAGTGCGTTGCTTTAGGAATTCAATCGTCAACATCCCCCAAAGAAGATTGACATAATGCAAATGTGCGTCATCGAGCTAATCAATTCTCCAGGAAGCCAGTTGTTCCACTTGGAAAATTTCATCGAAGGGGAGTATATTAAGGTGTGACCTTGTTCTACTTTTATTAAGTCTATGTGTGCCTTATACCGTAATATTTTCTGATTGCTGCAGCATTCTCCTCGACTTGTGTTTTCTCCTCAACGTTCTTCTCGAGTTGTATAACAATGTTCCAATTTTAGTATAACTCCAACTCTGGATTTGTGTCGGACCTGGCTCGAAAGACTCCACAAGCGTTCTCGCATTTCACTTTTGAGCGATCAGGACATCAGCTCATTGTGGTCGACATACAGGTATTTTTGTGCTTTTAAGGCTTTGGGCGTGAAAAGTTCTCAAATAACGATCGCGCTGTTTTTGTGCATTTATGCACTATTGCTATATTTCGTTTTTTTAGGGTGTTGGCGACCTTTATACTGATCCGCAGATCCACACAGCCAATGGCACCGAATACAACGACGGAAACCTGGGCACCCGTGGGATGGCGCTGTTCTTTCATTCGCACAAATGCAATGACCTGTGTCACATGCTGTGTCTTACTGAATTCGATTTGACCGATTCTGAGAAGGAGACGTTGGACTGCCCGTCGATCATCTGTGAGAGCACCAAGTTTATCAGAAACCGATGCGAAATCGAAGCATGCGAACCACTGATAGTCCGTGAGTTTCCTTGTTTCATCGAACCTTTGCTTATGGGAGTGAGTGGTAGATTGGTACATATGTGGCAATGCATATTAGGTTGGCTTGTCCCCACAACAAATATAAAACTTTCAGCGAATGGAGGTGAATTTGAGAACGCAATGGATTGTCTGCGTCGCCGTACGTTGTCCTATCGGAGCCGAAGTTCCTCGATTTCGCAGACTGAATCGGTAAACTTAATTTATATTTTCCCATGTGAGCTTTCTATACCTTTCTATATGTACTGAAACAATTCGCCGGTTCCATTACGTCGAAATTTACGCGCAGTTTATTCATCAATATGTAAAGCATAGATTCATTAGTTAACATTTATTTTTTGTTTTCATCTTTACAGGGCGGGGATCATGGCGATGAATGTATGTGCGAGGACTGCGTGAAAGCCCTTCTAAAGGACGTATCCACCGAAGCCATTGCAGCCGATGAAGAAGCGTCAATCCGAAGCGAGGAAAGACCGCAGAGAAAGGTACGACTTGGTGATGCCCATTCTGTCATCTAGAAACGATATGAGCTATTTTTCTTTTGGCCGGTAGTTGAGAGCTTTTAAAGCAATGATTATCTACTTTTTATTTTTCAGACACGGTTTGCGTCGAGTGAATCTCACGATTCCGCCATTCGCAATCGTTACGACAGCTTTTCGTTGTACACTCCGTCTCAGGCATCGGCTGATGCTAGCTCGAGGTACTGGTCTTATATGCACACAGAAGTTGGGTTGTTATCTGAGTTCGATTTCTCGCGAGTCGTCGTCTGTTTCGTTTTGTTCATTCCATTAAGTTAAACCACTGGCTTGTGATCGGTTGTATAGCTGTATTGTGCTATTTAAAAGGTACAGTTTAGGGTTTCACGTAGAGAATAATTTTATTTATTCAGAATCACTGGTCGCACAGAGCGCGATGAGTTCTTTGCCAATATGCGTAAGAAGTCGATCCCCGCTGGTCTCCTGGATGCAATGCAGATGAACTTTTGTCACGTGAGTTTCATTATACCTAGTAGCCTTTGTCATAAGTAGCATTTGCACCAAAATATAAGAAATAGCTAACACGAAACATCTGCTTGCACATTTTTTGCTGAATATCGTACGAATGTGTTCCCCGATATGAATCAACCACATTGGCATCTACATTCCAGGAGGCTGCAAATGTTACCAGACAGATATCAGTTCTCGGGCAAATCCATCTGGATATGGCTCGCTATCACGAGAGTGGAAGATTCATGAGAGGTGTGATTGACGAGGACAAACTCAAGGTTTGTAAGCCATAGACCTATCATTTTTAACGTCGGCATAGGTTTTCAACTAGATGTGCGTTAAGTGTGGGTTCGCCACATCGTGTGCGTTGTTTGTCCGAACCATTCACTTTTAATAAGAGAGGGTATAGGAGGATTCTAATCATGTACATGTACTTGTAATTTATCGCATAACTTTTCAGGTCATGGTCGAACTTGGCGACGATTCCACGAACAGTCCGGCTACCAAGAAGGGAAGAAAGAATGGGGAATACGATCATCAATCAGCTCTTTTCCACCTGGATGTGGCCAGGAGGTTGATACAAAGCATTCAGATGAATAACTTTAGTAGGAATCTAGAATGGACCGGACTTGACAGAATCGTGATAATGGTTTTATTTGACACATTACTTACAAATTTGTTATTACTTTCAAATCGCGACTACTACTTGGGCAAGTTACACGAAGTTAAAAGTTAATTTCTTATTCAACCCGAAAGTTTCTAAGGTGCGGTGTGCTGGAGGCAATCATTGGTGTGGCACAGATGCTTTACGGTCTGCCACATGAGCTTCTCAAGGACGTCAACACTGAGACGCCCGGCTTTACAACCATTTATGGAACTACAGAAGCGGAACAGTAAGACCATTCAATAACGTCTTATGTTCAAGCACATCTTTTTTTGACAAGTTTGAGAGGTGAGCCGCGGTTAACCTCTGACCTGCTGTCTAATTTAACATTCATTCGTATTAGTATAGTAGATTGTGTTGTGAAGCGCATTGTCTTACAATTAGGGCAACCTCTGAAGCGTGCGTATTTTATATATGTTCAGTAAATGATAATATTATTCAGGGAGAAATTCGCCTTTGAAATGATGCTGACTGCGGCCGAGATGGGTGATCGTGTCTCGATGCTCTTTACCGCGCAAGCATACGAAATGGGTCGTTGGATGGGTCCCGAAGCAAATGCCTCCTATCCCAAGGCTATCTTCTGGTATCAACAGTGCATGGGTTTCGAAGAAACTGACGACGGAGCCGATTCTGCAAAACCGAAACACGAGATCTTTGCGACCATGGCCAAAATGTACCAGGAGGTTTGTTCTCACAAAACTTATTTATTTAAGCTGCTTTGGAATTGAATAATTTTATAGCAGAACGTTTAAAACAAAGATGCACATAAGGGTGAACATGAGCAAGGTATATGATTCATGTAAACAAAAGATATATCCTGCTTATACATATGTTTTTTGGATCGATTATGGGGTGTAGTTTGATTCGTTTGGTATAGTTGTATTAGACGTCTTTCTGATCTCCAATATCCTGTACATTCAGGGTGGTCATGGACTTGACCAGGACTATTCCCGAGCCTATGAACTGTATAATGAGGCAGCCGAAGCTGCGGCCGAGTGCATGAAGGGAAAGCTCGCCAGCAAATACTACGAGCTGGCTGAAATGTGCGCCGAATAGCCAAGCCGGTTGCTTTTATATCGTGAGTTTTGCTAACCAGTAACTCAAAGCTCACCCTGTACTATATTATTTGTTATGATTTAATTTCTGTGTTAATTAGGGAGTCGTCGTTTTATAGTTCCGATGAACATTGTTTCGGGTTTTATAGGCGTGCTAATTGCCATTTATGCATCGAATGACTTCTTTTAGGTGATTTGGTTTCATAAGCATTTAGATTCAGTCACGTTCTGGGCTGATTGTTTGTTTGTTATCATGTATATACGCATTCGGTTAGTAAAGTTTGATAGCAGTTTTGTTCCCTGAGCGTATCGTTCTCTTGCCCCGGTTTTTGTGTACCCTTGCTCCAGTTTCGCTTATTGCTAGTGCAGCTCCAGCTTCTTTTTATCTCATTCTTTATCATGGCGCGTGCAAATATATGAGCACTTTAATGTTAAAGTATGCTAACAGTTAGGAAAATTGCTAGTTGCTTGTTTTAATCTTAAGTGTTACTCTTTGGTTGATACCTGTTCGGGAAATGCTTTAAGTTTTTATGTGCTGTGAAACGCAGTCAACGTGTTTGGTCCACACAAGCTTGCGCATATCTTTGTTAATATTTTAATCCCTTACCTAGTACCCATGCTCGTTATGCTGAAAGTGGAGTAAAGACTTCCTATGTCTCTGCCGTGTTCTATGTATTAATTATGAAACTGTGAGCGGCTTTATATGGTCATAATCTGCTCACTGGTGTTTGTTCAAGTTTGTTGTTCTAATAAAGAAGTTTTGTTATGTTTTTTTTTATTAGTTTTGTAGCGCCCAAAAACATAGCAAGTTTCCTTTACAATCAAAACCAAATGCAAAAACTTAAAGGCAAAACTTTTAGATATCATCGTTTTGTTAGTATATCATGGTCATTTTGACGACCAACCGTTTTGTATGAGATCATTTTGTAATAGTACCCATGTTTGTATGCGCAGTAGCATTATGAAGCTGATTGTTCATTTGCATCAATAATGAAATCAGAGCCGGTTTCCAGATCAAATAAGCAATGGTTGGTGCGGTTGTTGTGTTAAAGAGCAAGTGCTTTCTGCCTGACTTCCGCGTTCAAGTGATACTCATTGATGCAGCATGGTGAAAAGCTTAATGACTGACACATCTGCATTGCTTCACACATGTATCGAATTTTTTTATTGATTAACGAAGTCGGGGAACATTAAACTATTAGGAGAACTTAATCTGGTAAAAATGCTTCAGTTGTGCTATCTCGACTTGAATATAGAAAAAAATAGTGCCTAACAATACAATTAATGAAATAATTTGCATTATTATTACAATCGTATAGGATAAACACAGATGTTGTGCCAAGTTTTGTAATGCAAACGTGTTCTCGATTTATATATATGACAAGAGTCAGCTTGAAGGTATGATCGCGAATAGTAAAAATTCTCACAAAAATGTTGGCAACACTGTCTCGTGGGGGGTATAGCTCAGGGGTAGAGCGCTCGCTTCGCATGCGAGAAGTCAGGGGTTCAATTCCCCTTACCTCCAAATTTTGTTCTTGTATTCGTAATGAGTCACGTCCTCACTTTCGGGACAATACACATGCTTATTTTGGGGAAGAATCTAACTTTGGGGAACGTTCACTTTGTTAACCCCTAGGCTTATACAACAAATAAATACGCCCTACTTTCTTCAGCAATATAAGTACAAAAGATAAGTTTGCTAACAGCTTTTCAAGAGACAGTTTTAGGAACATGTGGAAAATCCCGCTCTCCGAAACTTGGTGCCTATTATTACGAAATAAATCGATAACAAATATAAACATATACAAATCGAGATTTTAGCGTGCAATTTACCAGCAAGCGTACGAGGTAAACATGAAAATATTCTTTGCGTTCTTAGATAATAAACAAACTTAGCATAACGTTATGTTCTACTCTTTGATTCTCCTGGAAAAGTGTTTCCGATTATTAGACTGAAAATGCAATTAGTAAACTTGGAAAGTTCTAACAGGCCGAATGTTTGATCGGTTGCGGTTTTCTCTGCGCGCGGTGTTACCAGATGTGCTATTTCTACGGAGCTCTCCATGTGAACTCGTTGATCTGAATACAGTAGTCGTGTTTTGCTTTGCCCGCCATCCACATGGCT
The DNA here is from genome assembly GCA_036852015.1 of Pelodera strongyloides. Lineage (NCBI taxonomy): Eukaryota > Metazoa > Nematoda > Chromadorea > Rhabditida > Rhabditidae > Pelodera > Pelodera strongyloides. The sequence continues at coordinate 101,088 of JAANDG010000530.1, forward strand.
TCCGAGCAACTTCCAAGAGAAATTCCTTTATATTATGGTACTTGAATGAAGCGTAGATGTTGATGTAGACCTGTATGCAAATGAGGTTTAAGTTAGAAACAATGTCTTCTCTCCAACGGTACATATATATGAACTGCCGGAAAACACTTACTCGGAACATGTGGCAGAATTCGAGATATGTGGTAAGGTTGGTAGCAATGTTAATTGTTTCGATTGCTGTGAGAAGTGTGAGAAAATCCGGAATTAGCATAAATATTGTACTCGTGCAGCAAAAAACCACTGAAATTATAAATTTTTTTTCGTCCGTAACTCTATGCTCGCTTATCTATAAGTTCATTTCCTTTGAAGGAACGTATGAGACGAACAAATAACAGGGTGAAATTACAACAAGATCTGGCAATGTTCTAATCCACCGAATGTTTTAGGATACTTGTGAATAACACCCATATTCCAATATTATGTACTTATTGTTCATAAATTCATACACAACACTTACTCATAACCTTGTTGGAGTCCGATGTCCATTTCTCATAAATTGTGTTGAACTTGATGAAGCCTCGTATTGAGATTATTTGCTAAATTATGTACGCAACGGCTAACTGAAGTGTGGGGGTTTAGCTCAGGGGTAGAGCGCTCGCTTTGCATGCGAGAAGTCAGGGGTTCGATTCCCCTAACCTCCAGATTTTTTCTTACATTTACGCAATTATTTTTTTACATTTAAAACTTACTTTGCGGTGAATCAGGGAGTTTCTCGTTTGCAATATAATCGCTGTAACAACGCAGCTCATGCGCAAAATAATGAGGTAAATCAAGAACGGAGTGCTGATTACTGAGGTGATAATGCATCTAACAGTTGCATAGCCATACGTGTAATCGCGCAGGCAGTGGTCGATACCAAAACCAACACTGGATACCACTCCACAGCCTGAACAGTTGTATCATGGGATTCTAATATTTTCAGGGTCAACTTTCAGTGACGGTGAGACAGTGCTTCATGTCAACAGTTTTTCCATGTTGTTTTTTTAACAACGCATTTTTCCAAAAAGGAAAACAAAAAAAAATCCTCACTTACTCACTGTCCACACGGACGTATACATGTTGTTGTTATCGATGTGAAACTTCTTATATACATTGGCCACTGCACGGTCAATAACAGCAAACAAAAGTATTAGGCCAGAAGACTAAAAAACATATACCATGCGCTGACAAACTTCCACTTTGTTATTCATTAACGGACCCCTTTTTCTAACTAGAATTGGTTGACTGAAAAGTCGGGAAAGTGCCCGTTCCTCTTATTAGTTTTGCTATTATTGCGACAAAAGTTGCTATTCACACCTGATGCCCGAGTACGATCAATGCTTCTGCAACCGAATTGTGGCAGTCATGAATCGGCTTTTGCGAATCTGAACATGGTTTGATGTTTCTAAAAACATTATATGACCGCCTCTCTATTTTAGCAATTGGATGAACCTTATAATACACTTTCCATACTCTGTTTAGATATGGATGCTTCCCATTCTACCAGCAGTGCTCGTTCTTGTATCATTTCTTCACTACCTAGCGATTTTCCTCCAACAATCGCTTGAAGATATTCAATCCCTCGAACAATAAAGCCAGTTGCGTAAATTGTATCAGCCCCATAAATAGCTGTTTGAAATCCCAGATCAATCCGGATGCGGTTCCGCTTTCTGCCCAGGAGCACGAACAAGTGCGAGAGGAAGATAAAAACCACGGGCACACCTAAATCACTTGTTATTATAATAGAGTGTATAAATAAATGAGCCATTCTTTTACTGTTCAGAGCGTGGCCATATATTCAAGGGTGTTTCAATGCAATGTTCGAAGCATGTGCATCCATAAACTTTGTCGATGCTCAATCTACACAACTCAATCTACACAATGTCGTTTGGAAACTTATTTCAGAATATCGAACAAACAAATGGGTGAAACAGCGAAACTTGCCTGCGAAGCAAGAGACAACGGC